>JANHFX010028642.1:0-12740 GCA_027560015.1 Chloroceryle amazona
AGAAGCAGCCAGCTCTGGGATACCCTGGGATTATACTGTGACTTCTGCAAATACTACAGCCTGCTCTAATCCTTGTGTGAGAGCTCTTCCAGGGAAAGAGCTGCTTACAGAAGAATGAGCTGGCCAGAAGAGAGGTGTAATAGACAACGTTACTTTTTTCCATACTTTATTTTCTTCTACAAATACAGTACAAAAATAGAGTTTTCTCTGAACATAGTGAAATGTAATCAATTTATTTTCTTGCATTTCAGTCTTTCCTCTGGGACAATGACCAGCAATGACTAGACTCTTCCAGACTCTTCCCCTCCATTTTTGAAGGGACAGTGTCAGTGTAATTTAGTTATAAAAATATTGCAGAAGACAGGTCAGCATTTCTATTCTCTCAACAGTTTCTAAATGCTTAGGTACTAGGTAACATTTACGAGAAGTCTCTGGTTTTGGTGAATTTTGTTTGAGTATGACATGCAGCCAGTTTTATGTGTTTTCCTCGAGAATGTCCACGTGGTCTTGATAAAACAAAACTGAAAATAAATGTATATATCCAAATTAATAAAGAGGACTATTTAATCCTAAGTTTGAAATGAGTACAGGGCTTCTCCCTTCTAAAGCACAAGATTTCTCAAAGTAAAGGTAAACTGTAGGCTGAAAAGCCAAAACTGAGTTGGAAATTTTTTAGAAAGTAAGTTTTCAGATTTAGAGGAATCTTGATTGCGTGTTTATTTACACCTTACAGGAAGTTTTTCCCCTTCTGTGATGAGACAGTAAGACCAGAGCTACCTGGCCTGTGATCTGGATAAGGTATGCATCAGAAAGGGTGTCGGGAGTTCTTTGGTGAGTTCACCCCAGACAAATAGCAGCTGTGTTAAGTTCTAAGCAAGCAGGAAAAAACAAAAAGGAGAAAAATGGGAAAAGATAGTACCAATGAAAGTAGTGCCTCAGAAAACATAATTATTGGAGCCGAGTGATACAAAAGGGAGCAAAAAAACCCTAACAGTATGAAATGATCTTCTGAGAAAGTATAACTGCACATCTGCTTCTCCTAAGGCTAAGAATATAGTAGGATGAATCCAATTACTTGTGACAGCAAAAGAAACTCCTGATACTCAGTTAGGTGGGTGCCCGATAGCTAAGAAATGCAAGTGCACAGGAAGACCTATGTCCTTAACTGGCAAAGGATACTCTGATTGCGGCTACTGTTCTTGCATCTGGACACAGCAAAGAAATCCTTGTTCCCATCACATTTTCTCAAAAGGGAACAACTGTGCTGCTTCTCCTCTCTTTTCTCGCTTGCTCTTTCTTGTCGTCTCCTCTTCAATTTTCTTCTCTAACTGGCGATTTTGGGGCCAATAAATGGCTGCACTCCCTACTGCAGCCTCTGAACTCGGACCCTCTTCTTCATCAGAAGAGAATCCTGCTCCTTTCTCTGTCTTAGGCACTGACGGCTCAGTCTGGAAAATAACAAGTGTGAAAATCATAAAGCTTCTCTAGAGGTCCCTTGTAACTACCCCTTTTTAAAAGGGCTTGTCTTCCATCACAGTGACTCTGAATGACATTACAAAGTTAGTTGCTCTGGTTTGGGCTTCTCATGCAAAGCATTGTGTCGCTATTCATGGAAGTCAGGCATTCTTTCAACACAAGCAAAATATTTTTGATGACAGAAGAATAAAAATAAATCTGCTTTTAAACCTCTTCACCTTTCTCAATGGGGAAAAGATTAAGAACTATAGTATTTGACCTCATAACAAAAAGAGCCCACTCTCATCCTGTTAGCTACCTGCATGACTTGGAGGAATACATCTAGGAAAGAGATATGTCAAAATGGAAGATAATACCCAAACAAGGATGCTTTAGGAATTGCTAATCTCCTCTTAAACAATAATGAAACTTTCAGGGACCCAACCACATTGAATTTCTGGTGTATTTCTTTTTACTGGTTGAGGGTCACATGCTAACAACAGGAAAGAAGATTTTTTTAAACAACTACACTCTGGAAGTTCTGAACTCTACATCTGGAAATATAACACATTTGAAAGACTGAAAAGAAGTCTCTTGGTAGAGAAATATCATCCTGAACAAGACGTCACTAATAGAAATGTGGAATACCTTGACAGAGTAACGCTGCTTTATTCTTTCTCTAATGAGAAGTCCTTTTGTCAGCAGCTTCCAGTTCCCCAGAGCTCTTTTCTCACGCTTCTATGTGGGATTGTTATTGAAAAGAGAAAAAATTACTATTATGTCAATGCAATGTACTTATGTGCACAGAATTTTGAAGATTTTAAACTGCCATCAAAAAAGCCCATGACAACTTAAATGTGTCACATTGAAAGATTATAGGCCAGTGGGATTCTTAAGAGTAAAATGTCCTGGTGTCCAGTATCTAAATACATGAATTACTGTCACTTTCTAATGTACACTGACTGTAAATTACATCAGAACCACCTCCTAAGCTTGAACCTCATATGCATATTCCTCATTTCTGTTTCCCAGCAGCCACAGAAAACTGTTCCAGCATATGCATTATTTCAGATATTGCACACTCTTTGGTATTGCATCCCACAGCAATCTCAACAGTAAGCCCAAAATGGGGCATTTGGGGGATGCAACTAGCCCCTCATGGTCAGAGAGCTCTGCGTCTGTGACTTACACAGCCCACCCTTGTTTGACTGTCCACATCTGCCATGAGATTTACTTAATAAATGTAACAATAATGAAGCTGCAAAAATAATTCTCACCTCCTTCTCCTTCTTTTCTATTTCTGCTTGTTCATTCTCCCAGGCAGCAATGAGGACCTCCTTATACTCCTCACAGACAACGTAGCCATCAGTACTAGGAAGGAGAACAGTAGCTTTGTCAGCTACTAGAAGAAAAAAGAAAGGGAGCAAAATGCCTGCTGACCCAGCCAAACCAAAAGCTACTCGATAGAACTGTCTGTCTCATAGGATTTAAGTGTGTAATTCAGCACATGCTGATTCACACAGGGTGTATCACTTCCACAGGACATCAAAATTTGTTAGCTGCAACAGAGCAGCGTTACTTACACTGGGTGCGAGTAGCCACCATGAAAATCGAATCCAGTGATGGCTTGAGCACAGTCAATGTCCAGCTTCCGTGCTAATCTGTTTAGATTTGGGAGTCTCAGCTGCACACAACCAATGGGTAACATGGATGGCAGGAAGAGATACACATTTCCATATTCATTCCGAGGAACCTGTTATTGCAAATTTAGAGAGAAATGGTAACACTCCAGCTCTTTGGAAAGAGGTGAAAATCCCTCCTGCAACTCAGGGACTCTCCCTTCTGTCTGACTTACTCCATTCCACTCCAGTATTCAATTAATATTCACATGAGAATGCACAAGCCTAGATTTTAACTGCATGGTTATCTCCTAGCTATGTTCTCTGCCCAGGTCTTGTCACTCAGGGCGTAATGCGGAGAATTAGCAAAACAAACATGGGCTAGGAAAATTAGATCGACAAAATTATGAAGTTAGCAGTCTGCACTGCTAGCACTCATCACCTGTACTCAGTAAGAAAGACCTCAGTGAAGTTTTGACCATTTCCTCCTGGGTACAGTTACCTCTGAACTCTTAATTCTGATGTTATTGGCTTATCTTATCTCAGAAACATGCAGCTTCTGGAAAAATAAAGCCCACAGCTCCATAAAAAACACTTCCTTTAACACCAGCCCTCTGCCTTCCTAGCTACCTTTCCATCCACTGCTATAGGCGGCTGATACTCCTCTGTCTGCCAGCGACCATACAGTGCCAGGTCCTCTTTGTCCCGGTTTGCAGGCTCTGTGAGGCGCGCCTTCCTCGCCTGGTTGGAAAATCCTTTCACCATCTGTGCAAATACAATGACCAAGTCTCTAACACCACAACAATAAGCTGCCACTGATTTCAGACTTTCCTAGGACATCAAAGGAGAAGGCTCTGGGAAAGAATAAATGCCTATTTCCTAGCTTCAGTGTCCATAGCTTATAAATGAGAACCCACGGCCCCTGAACGCAACAGGGAGCCAGATCCTGCAGTGCATATAAAACACTAGGATGCCTTTGAACAAGATGAAAAGGGTGCAGTTCTGCTAGATACCCTTGGGGTGGGAAGAAGAGATAGCTGGGCTTTGGGTAGCATACAGGAGCTACAGACACAGTAGGTAGACAGATTCACAAGGCAGCTGCCACAAGCCATGCAAGCAAGTGAGAAATCTACATCTGCTGACAGAAGGCAAAAAACAAAACAGAACTGAGCCTGAACTTTAGAGTGCAGATGTGCTGCATAGGAAGAAGTCAAATCTCTTACCTTGTAAGGCACTTCTCCAATCCTGACCACTCGAGCCTGCTTCAGCCAAGTGTCCTTGGAGTGCAGCGTGTGTACGCAGTCTCTAAAAGGCCAGAAGGAAGCCACTGTGAGTTCTGAAGTCTCTCTGTAAGAGACTTTCAAACTGTAGGTCACATGTTAGGAATAGTATAAAAGCTGTAGCTAAGTGACAGGCAAATGCTGTCTAAGCAGCTAAATTTCTCACTCTGGCTATGCACGTGGCCTGAGACTACTGCTGTGGCCATCACGGTCTTCACACAAATTAGCTCTTAAATTTGTTACAAAGATCCTAAATGCACATGACAACACATGCACAGCTCACCTGGAGTAGACAGCCTCTCCCCTGCAGTACCCTAGGATAGCAGCTGACTCAGGATAGATCGCCTGGTATTTCAAGAGGTGCCTCTTCAGAGCATAAAGAGGGTGGTTTTTGTACTCTCCAATTGCTGTTGGTAGTGGTTGATCTTGAAGCTTAACTTGAAACTGTTGGAATTATACAAGGAAGAATGATTTCACAACTCTCTTGCACTACCCTTTCTAAGAAAATAAGAACAATTATAGTATGGATCAAAGGAAAAAGCCACCAGAATCTTAATCAGATGAGCCAACAGAACAAAGCATTCTTGTTGCAAACAGGTACTTAGATATGTACTCAGATCTAAGTATTTTAAAGACTGTCTCCAAAATGGGTAATGCTGAACTGTACAGAAACCACATTAGGAAGTTTCCAGCATGGGCTGACCAGTACTTTTTGCTATGTAAATTTCTCTGAACAGCTTCCCTCTGTTATTATTTTGCTCAATCTGAACATTTCAAGCTCAAATACAAACTTCCTTTCTCATGGAAAGATTCCTAACGATTTCTGACTGACTGAGAATCCAAGGACTAGAATCCTGGCACTAAATGCCCTGAATAACCTATTGCCATTTACCTCATTTTCCTCCTTTTTGTCTCTTTCCACATAGGGACTTTTATATGGCTGCAGAGTGTCTTCCCACCACTCAGGATCCACACGACTTTTCCTTGTTGCAGTCATCCACAGTGGGTCGTATCTTTGGGTTACATCCCTGACACTCCCATCATTGTCAAATCCCACAATGTAGGACAGTGGCTTTGTGGCATATGTGAAGCATAGCTGGGGCTGGCCAACGTTGCCATGAAAACAGTCTACACACACCCACTTGTCTTCACGTTCAAGGAAAACCTCCAGCCACTGGTCTGTGCCCATTGTTTTCCTTATCTCCTGCTGTCCTTCATCTTCATCACTAGAAATTATTTTCTTTCTCTTTCTCTGTGCCTGAGGCAGAGTGGGAGCTGCACTTTCTGCTGGCCTAGGCTCATGTCCACGTGAATTTCTGGATAGTCTTGATTCTGAAGTCTCAGTCTTGGGGCTTTTTATAGCCGTTACCTTTGACTTCTGGGAGCCCACTGAGCGGCTCTGCCTTTTAGAGTCAGTTTCAAAATCCTCATCAGAGAGATCATTCTCCTCCTCTGAAATCACAAAGTCCGAAACACTGCCCTCATCACTTCCACTCTCTTCTTTGTAACACACTTTTGAGGCCACTCGTCTCCGACGATCATTCTTGGGCTTGACTGGTACATCTTTTTCTGCTAAACTGCCCTCCTCATTACTAGATACCTTCTGTTCCTGGCTGCCTGTAGTTAACTTTGACTTGCATGTCCTTTTGGTCTTAACAGTTTTGGGTTTCTTTGGTTCATTGTCTTCCTCACTCTCTGAGGATTTCTCATTCTGCTTGGCTTTTTTGCAGGGGCATTTTTTTGCCACTTTGGGTGCTGTGGCAGAGCTCTCCTGCCCCTCAGAGGTACTGCTGAAAGACTGCCTTTTGGATGAGCCTTTCCCCTGCAACAAGACAGGCTAGGTCACTTCTATCACCATGCATAAGAATATGTTAAAAAAAAACAGACTGGAATCAGCACAAGGTGCATGCAAACCAAAGGTGGGCAGACATGGTCAATCTGCATGTCTTAGGGACTTGAAAACTTCAGGCAAATGGATGAAGAGAGCTGTACTCAAGAAGCAACTGTTTGCTAACTTAGTTTTTAAGAAATTTAAAACCACTGAAGCATAAGAAGTCTTTGCTGAAACACACAAAATGGGCAGATTTTTAAAGGAGAAACCTAAAAATTAAGGGTTTACATCTTCTGCACTACAGACAGAACATTGTCATCACCATGGTTCATGCAGTAAGTTCAACATTCAAGCTGGAACAGTCAGAAAGCTTCAGTCCTACTCTCTAAACCTCCTTATTCCAAATGCCCAACAAAAAGCTACCTTTGCTTTTGTATCCTTGAGAGGAATAGGCTGAAAAGACAGCACGAGGCGACATAGCAGCTGTAATGCTCGTAGAATAATCAAGAATATCTGCAAAAGAAAACATAAAGCATGTTTAATCTTTTTTCAAGGTATATAAAAAAACCCTCTTGGAACTCTTTTTACAGCCTGGGTTCTGTCACAAATCATTTTCATACCTTTTACCCAGTGCAGTATACACCACCACAGATGTGTAGGTAGCTCGGTGGCTGTAGCATTAAATCACTGCGGTCTTCTCTGGCTCTTACTTATGTTACTACTGTGATAAGGGTACTGCTGTTAACTCACAGATGAGGAACCAGTATCCTAAAGGGGCTCAATGACCCATCCTGCTGGAGCAGACATGGTAAATCACCCAAATCCCATCTTCTACCCTACCAGTCAATCATTCTTGAGGAAAACTGAGCAAGATTACTCCAAATCCTGCCTCCCAAAGGTGGCTAAAGCCAACCACATGCCATCAGCTGAACCCAGCAGAAACACCAACTGTTCAGGGAATGTCATTAGTCACAACTGAGCAGCTAAGAGCTGTGAACTGGCAGCTGCTTTCCTGCATGGGACTCAACTGAAGCTGCCTAGGCAAGCCTTGCTTTGTCTTTTCCTCCAGTCCCACGAGGTGACATGTCTGCATTTCCACAGTAAGGTTGCAAAGCCAGCACAACTGCTTCCTGCTTTGCAGCTGAGAAGCTGCAACATCAGACTTTATCAGCAACAGGGCAGAGGTGTAAGCCATACACCTGCAAAGCAGGAGCTCAGTTCTGCTCTTTCAAATGTCCTGTCAGTATGATCTGTGTTTCTCCTTCCCTCAGTTGTTTAACCAAAATATTTGTGTTACTTGAAGCAACTGACTCCACTTCTTCCCTTAACCCAGTTCTACCACAAAGTTACTGTAGAGCTGAATTATTTTTGAAGCCTTGGCCTCAGGCTGCTCTAAATCAAAGCTTAATTCCTTTGGCCTTCAGTGGTGACTCACAGTATAATAAACTACCAACTTTCAACTCAAAGATCTGTAAAGAGTTTCTCTGGCTGTAACTTAAGCCCAAGGACTTCCTCACTCAGATCAGTATTTCAGAAGAAACCTAGTAAGCTGTTTTTCTTAGATCTACACTGCTGAAGCAACATAAAGAAGCCAAAGCATACTTAGGAACACATAGCTCTATACACTATGCATAAAGCAATAGTTTTGCTATCCATAGCAAAACACGTCACGCTCAGACACACCAACCACAACTAGAGGCTTCAGTTAGACACAGTTCAAACAACAATTTAATCACAGAAGAATTTGGATGAAAACAACAAAAAGAAATAGTTATGGAATCAGCTAAGTCACCAATCTGTTTTCTCTAAATCCATCCCTCAAACACCACTTTGTGTATAACCTGACAGCACTACTGCACTGATCTAGCGTCCAAACTCAGCAACCAACACCACACTTCCCAGTCACTTACATGAACCAACTCTTCATCATCTCGTGCGGCATAGATAGCAAAGCGCCTCTCCAAGGTTGACTGAAGAGCCTCTCCTTTTTCAGTGGAAAGCTCATCATTGACAGTGAAGGTTCCAACAAACCTGAAGTATGAGACACCCGCTTATGGTCTAGAGATTGTGACTGTATTCTTAAAACTTCAGAGTCCATCCTTTCCCTCTGTAAAACAGTCGGACTCTCGCCCTTGTATTTAAAATCAGAAAAATCACTGAAAATTGGTATTTACCCATTTTATTTACTGATTGACAATCTACCCCTCTCCCTGAAGCCTGGCTCTACATTCTGTTTGATAGCATGATTAGGAGAATTTTACCATTTCACCAAGTTGGAAAGGAAGAGAAGGTCCATTTGACCTGCAGGCACTTTGGTGAAGTGAGTAGGGATGATGGACAGACCAATGGCATGAAGATCTGGCTGGCTGCAGATCCTGTTTCTGTAGAAACCATTTGCTAATAAACACAAGAGGTGAACCTGAGAGAAAAAAGTTATCTATAGTGAGTTCACAAGATTTTCTTTGCTGGAACTACTGCCCATGGTTTAGAGGAGGAAAGCTTTACTGCACCTTTTAAGAAAGACAGGCAACAATGAAGCCTCCCAAGCATACACAAGGTAGACACAGGGCTGCCTTCAGACTACCATCTGAAGACAGTAAAGCATTTAAGTCACTTCAGTGTCTCCTGCTCTACATGACTGACAGTTTTAATTCCAAGAGAATGAGCAGATACACACTCAGTGGAGAAACATACACTCTATTCACATGTTTTGATTTAGAATTTTACTAGTCATTGATATTTCTAGCTTACAGTTTAGGAGAAGACTACGGAGCATTCATCAGGACTACAGCCTTTTTTTTTTTTTTCACTCCTAGCTATGGCCTCACATTATTTGACCAAAATTAGCTCCTTCTTCATTACAAATCAGTTCAGACATTTTTATGCTCATTTTTTTCCTCTGCCAGCTACTTTGTAAACAATACCTTATGTGTGTCCTCGCGAACCTCCTTGCTGAAACGTTTCACCATTCTCCGAAGATACAACTCAAAATCAGCTTTTCTTTTTTCTCTGCATAAGATTACAAAAGAAATGGATGTTGTGAGTGTTCTATGGAATTGCCTTTCTAGATCCCTGAGCTGGGTCAGTTCACAAAGTGAATCCATCCCAGAGAATATTCTGTGCACACTTAGTTTAGTTACTGGCTGCATGAATAGGCATGCAGGCTGCATATGATCAATGAATTGTCAACTCCATGTACCTGACTACTGAGATCCTGGGTATATTCAGACAGCCTAATTCTACCAAACTTCATGTGCCTACAGTTTCCTACCAGACAGCTTTGGACAGCTCCGTATTGAACTTCTAATTCACTGTCTGAATTGTTTGACTTGTAGATTATTGCTAGCATTCCATTCAGGTTCCTGGACATTTCTGAAGACTTTAACTTAGAGGAGATAGATATTCTGGCTGCTTTGTTACAAAGGGCTGGCCTGGAACAGAGCCCGCTCTGTCCCAGCATGAGACATCATCAGGCCTCCAGCTGCCACACACAGAAAGCCTTCATTGGCATAACGCTGCAGGATGCTGAGCGCATTCACTTGACTCACCAATTCACACAGAGGCTCCCACCTCAGCTGTTACAGTATTTGCAGTAAAATAATGCCATTCACCCACAGCTCTATTTGAAGAGAGCTACTGTTGTCCCTGGTTTGGAAATGTAGATATTAAAGCACAATGAAGTTACACACCTGATTTTCAAGAAAGCTGAAAAACCTCCATTCCTACAAACTTCAACTGAAGATTTCTGATAAAACTATCAGTGTGCAAACTGTTTGCTATCCCATCACCTCGCATCACGAGGATCTTCATGCAGAACAGAGGAAGTCAGTGACAGTCAAGAGTCAGCATATTTTTAATTTCAGTCTTTAATGGCCCTCCACTGCTTTCCCTGTTCTTACCTCCTCTCTCTTTTCTTCATCTGTTCTGGAGTTTCAATCTCTATCTCGACAGGTTTGCCTGGCAGCACCACTGCTGGAAGTACAGCTTCTTCTAGCTTATCTGTGGCAGGTTCCTGGAGTTCTGGAAAGCCAAAATATTAGTAAACGGTAACTAAATGTGAAATTGATGCCCCAGGGACGCTTGACAATGGGATAAGAACATACCTGTTCCTTCTCATGTGTTCAAATGACCTACAAAATCCCCAGTAAATACCAGCTCCTGGATCTTCCCTAACAGTGTGTGCTCAGTTATTTTAAATAACTGTGGGATGCCAGTCACCTGCTGTTGAGGAATCAGCTCAGCACAGTCTAGTGACAAGTGACTGTCACAGACAGGCTCAATCAGGGGACCAGTGAAGTGGATATGACTTGAAGATACTTATACAGTAGCAAAGAAAAAAACCTGACAGCTGTTCAGAAGGCATAAATATATAGTGGCAAAATTGAAAGATTATGATCATCGTGATTTTTATCAGTGTGTTGATGGCCACCTAATCGAACAGCTCAGTTGGTTTCATCTCCATTCTCCTTTACTAGGAAGCTGCAGTTTTGAATCTTCAAACTGATTCATTCTTATCTGCTCAATATTAGAGAACACAAACAGCTAAGAAAGTGCTTTGTACACGGCAGCATAATTTTAACGTAAGCCAACAAATAGTCACATTCAAGGCATTACCATCAAGTCAGTAGTTGTCTGGCTTTTTTCTTGTTTGGACCATTCTGAAAGCATCATGGGATTATGAGGTTTTAAAGACACAGATCTGAACCTGGAGCATATGTTAGGTATGCAAACATATTTTTATGAATCCAAATGAGAAATGGTTTAAAAAAAAAAAAGTGTATATTTACTCTTTTAAAATGAATAAACATGCAATTGTTACCTTCCACATCCTCCCATTCATCTTCGCTTTCATCATCATTGTCAGTATTGTCTCCATCCATCCCCTTCTTAACAGGAGATTCTCTCTTCACCTTTACCTCCTTCTGAGGGGGCTTCAGGAAGTCACTGTTAAAATTACCAAAACAGCTTTAGCATCAGAAAATGTAGGTGCTTATTTTTCAAAATAAGAGAAATAACACACTAAAATTAGAGAAATAAGTGAAGCATGACCCCCGCATCAGCAACAACAGATACCTTCATTATAAAACAAACAGTCTTAGCCATAAATAATCACGTGTTCAATGGAGCAACATTTTTTCCATGCAAACTTGGGTCCTGGTTCTGCAATGATATTTAGGAAGGAAAATACCTGAATCTACAAAAAGCCCCATCTTTTAGAACAGCATGTACAAATGAGTCCTTGGAGAAATGGTTCACTGAATCACTTGTTCTTACCGAACCTTCAAAGTGTACTGAAATTGGAACTGTTTCTGTGTCACTACACCAATACCCAAGGCTCTGGCTGACCAGTGAAATTAAATCAATCAGTTTAGTTTGTTTTTATTATTTCATTTGCTATAGCAATCTACACAGGCAGACCATGTTCATATTATGTTTGGATTAAAAAAAAAAACATGAGAGAATTATATGTTTAAAGACATTTGAAACCCAAATCTCAGGCCAACATTTCTATTTACACCGGATTCCATAACACTTCCCTAATCCCATGTAAAAACTGTAATAAATGAAATAAATTTTTGTGTATAAATAATTGAATTTGAAAAGGCTCACAATGAATAAGATGGTACTTCTGTTCAGCTGGGTGACACAAATGTACTAAAGTGGACAGATAGCCTAAAATAAACTGCTCACATGCACATATGCAGCACTGGGCCCTACACAAATATCATGAAGAGAAAGCTCCTATAGACTTAAATGATAAGTAAACTTACCGGCCTGTTTCTTCTTTGTTATGAATCCCTTTATTTCTAGTAATTTCTTTGTTTTCTTTTATTAGTGAACTAGCCCTTTTTTGATTTGAAAGCTTATTTGCTGAGTTGGAAACTCCAGTATCACAATCTTCTTCCTTCTTCCCAGCCAGAGCTTTTGAGTTGTTCTTTTTACTGCGCTTTTTCTCTTCAACATCATCTGCATGGTACAGAAGGAAGCTATGTTAAAGGATGAAGTTTCGTCTCCATGGAAATCACAAACAACACCCCGACAGACTTCGTAGAGCTAGCTGCAGAAGACAGTGAGCACTCACAATGAGGAGAATGTCACTGTTTCTGAATAAATAAGAATTGAATAGCAACACCTGTTTCAGGAAAATACACTTAATAATGCAATGTGCAAGAAGTTCATAAAGGTTCCTACAGTGCTACCAACGGGATCGGTTGAAACACAAGCATCACTCTTGCCGCTCACGAGGAATTCTTCTGTTAAGCTGCTCTGGAGAACATTTTCCAGGGCACCTCTGGGACACGGACGCGCATGTCACAGCCGCTCGGGTAGTGGTCGCAGCCCTGCTATGTCCGAGGGGAGACAAATCCTCACCGGGTCGCTCAGTGCCTGCTTTTCAGCCTTCGTCAGTGCTTCCAGACAGCGCCTGGGGCCCGTTTCAGACATGGATTCAAACCCCCGGTTTCCGTCTTTCACTCGGTGCCCGCTCTGGCGCTGCCGCGCTACCCCCCTTGGGACGGCCGCGCGGCCCGGCCGCGCCAGGGGCGCCCTGGCCCA
>JANHFX010028646.1:0-10301 GCA_027560015.1 Chloroceryle amazona
GGCCCCAGAAAAGACAGGGAAATTCTGCGAAGAACGAAGCGGTTTATTTCGGGGTCTGGTGGCTATGGGTTGCCGTTGTTCCCCACCCCCCCCCCCCCCCGCCCTGCAGCACTCACACCTAGGTGACTCACACCTAGAGCAGTCTGCATGAAGGTTTTGCTCACTGAAAGCCAGGAAGGGCTGAAAATAACCTGCATTTTAATTTCTGAAAGCAGGGTAGGCATAAAGCAAGGGCAGGAGGAGGGGGCATAAGGCACCCTGCTGGCAGGTGCCATCAGCTGTGCCGTGGGACCTGGCTGCGATGTGTGCGCAGAGCGGCCAGAGGGCACCAGGCACCAAGGAGCAGCGTCCTGAGGCCGGCTGTTAACTCCTCCTCCTCCTCCGGGGGCAGGCAGTGGACTGCAAATGGTGTCGGGTCTGGATTGGGAGAGTGGTGTAAGCTGTCTGCTGGAACTGAGCCAGAGTAGTACTCTATTAAATATATATCTTTTGAGGAAAGCTTTGATTTCTTTTGGTTGTTTTTGGTGCTGATTCTGCTTGCAGCTGCCAGTGCCAGATGCGGTGAGGCCCCAGCACACATCTGCAGGGCAAGGCTCTCAGTCCCATAGCTTTCCTTTCCTAGACACGTAGCAGTTCAGCTGCAGACCTGTGTCATTGTTACACTTGTATCTTCATTCTCTATTAAAATAACTGCGAGTTTAGCTTTTTAAAATTAATGTTTTTATTTTTAAAGCAGTTTCTAAAGATTGTCACTGCTCGGTTTTTGGGGGCCTGGGGGGTGGGTTGTTTGTTTTATTTTTGTTGCTTATCTTTTAGTTACTTGAGGGCTGGACAGAATTTGTGCTTCTGAATTCTAGGAGACAGTCATGATCACTTCCATTTTGAGCCGTGCCCACAGATAGCTATTGCCGGCATAACTGTGCTCTGACTTTATGCCTTGGTGATTAAGAACTGTTGTCCTCTGTGAGCTATGTTGCTCCTAAGTATTTCCTCATAGATGGTGCTCCCATCAGAGGAGCAAACAGTCCAAACAGTAAGGGCAAGTGGGGTGTAGCCACACTCTAGATCTTGGAAGACTTTTTCCAAGGAGTCTTACTGTCTTGCAGGACACAAAATATCCATAGGCATGTAATTTCTATATACTAACAACTTTGATTTAGCAGCTTCTATGTTTTCATTTTCCTCTATGTAGTCATTTTGCTTTATAGAGACTGATCATTCTGTGGGCCTTGGATTGTGAAAGATGAGTTGGAGGAAAGCATCAGCAAGCAGAGGAAAGGAAGAATTGCCCCAAGGTTTTCTGTGCCTCAAGAGTTCTGTGGGAAATGAGTTACCATGTTTATTTGCTCATCTAGCAATTGAGTTAAAAAAAGCCAATTGCCTTTGAGCAGGGTTTAAAAATTTGCAAGGGAGCAAAATCTCATAATCCCAAGAACAATTTCTGTTGTGCACCGAGTCAGTTTCCAGTTGTGTTGCATTTGTGTGGTGGGGACAAAACCGCAAGATTTTTTGAGTGAGGTGTAAAGAACATAATGTTGTAAAGATCTTGACTCTGTCATTCCCCTGAGCACTTTTCTAGGAATTTGCAGTACACTCTGCATTTTGTGAAATCCATCTAGGCTCTAGGGGTGCAATTGTTAATCTTGTGCTGTTTAAAAACTGAGAGGGATCCTCTGTACAGAGATGGGATTAGGCCATTGCTGCCTCTTTGGTAATTCTTGGCTCAATTAATTACCAAACTGTGGTGAAAAGTCATCTTTATAGCAATGTTCTCTTTCTTCCTTGGACTAGCTCAGATTAACAGAAACAACTTGTGGGATCACTCCTTCCTGTTAGGCATCCCAGGCATGTTTGTATTTTGCCAAATCAGTGGCAGGTTTGGTTTTGGGTCAGTTGGGGTTGTGAATGAGTCCTGTGGAGGAGGCGGAGCAAGCCCGTGTTTTGATAAAGAGAGGGGTCAGGAGGACCCAGCCATTATTAAGCAACTTCTGTAATTTGGTTGAAAGTAGAAACAGTAATATTGTGTGTATATTAGTGGGATAAAGCTGCTGAGAGAGAATAATGAAACTGGAGGTCACCAAAATTGAGTTTATGTATTGGATGGGTGTTAACTTTCAGCGGCTGGATACGCTGTTGATCTGCTTCATGTCTTCTCTGCTGAATGCAGACTTGATGGGTGTTCAGAAGTGCTTTAAATATAGTCCTGTGAGTGGTTGGTTTGTTTGTTTGTTTTTTCTCTCCAGGTTCTGAATGAGAAAAAGCTCCAAGAAGTTGACAGTTTATGGAAAGAATTTGAAACTCCTGAAAAAGCAAACAAAATGTAAGCAGCTTTATGTGGGGATAGCAGCTTGGCTTTTGGAAGGGCATGACTGCCTGTAATTCTGCACATCTGAGGTTTAGAAAGTAGCATTGATTTTTATTTTTCAGTATTCTAAAACCTAAAAGCTGTGAACAAAGATAACATGAACCTACATACTCAGGAAAACGTAAAATGGAATATCAAAAGTGAAAGAAATAACTTTTTCTTCCCTTGCAGTGTAATTAAGCTGCAGAAGTCATTAGTGCCTATCACCAAAGCAAAAAATTCAATAATATTTTAAGGATACCTGGATGCTTTGACAAGAACATCCAAGTCTGTAGTGCTGGAACTGTCTGAAACTACAGTACAGGTTTTTTGCTCACAGGAAATGCTTAAGAAGACGCCAGAGTCTAGTCCAATGGATAGTAATTGTGTGTGGAACACTGAATGGAGTTGGTTTTGTTGCCCGTGCTATCAGTGAGTGTAGCTGCACAGGGATTGCAGTATCCACTGACCAAACTGGTCTCTCTAGCAAATTGCCCTAAAGCTGAGGACAACAGTGGATTCCTTCCAAGTCTGTCTAGGGTGTTTTTACTGGAATATTTCTAACAAGCTTTGGTTATAACGGATACTTCTGAACAAGTTCTGCCTTGTTATTTGGATTTATCCTTCTCTGTAACAGTATTTAGAGGAGAGGCCAGAATATCCCACATGTGCCTGTTTGTAGTGTTGTTAATCTTGTCTTGGAAACATTGTATTGGCCATTTGCTAGGCAGGATGCGCCTCTTAATGGATCTCAACTCTGATCAAAGTAATTCCTATCTCCAGCATTTCTGAAAAGGCATCAGGATAAGCCTGGAGCTTCTGTTGGTCTCTGAGTACTTAACTCAAGCATTCAGCTTTATCTGTGACCTTGCTTCCTGTGCAGATACTTCACTCACAAAGAGCAGTGGTTAATCAGAACTGGCTTAGTCAAATGCCTGTCCCTGATGAGGAATTTAGGGGATTGAGATAGCTTCTTAACTGTAACTCTAGATATCAACACCACAGATTGTGCAAGGGGGGAGAGGGAAGCCGGGCCTAAGGATCTGCGACAGCATGGTTAAATAGTGACCATATAATTTTTGGCTCTGGTCAGCAGTTAGTGCATAGAAGGATTTTCTGTTGCTTGTTTTAAGCTCAGCTCAGAACTTCTGACATCTAATTACAAGGGAGGACTTGAGAATTCATGGGAGATGATTAAACTTTTTGAAGACGCATTGTGTTGAAAAGCCTGTTAAATCTGAGCTGTGCAGGCTACATGTTCCACAGAAGCAGCAGGTTTCCTTTTGAAGAGGAGTTGGAGGATGCTGTTGTCAGTCAGCAGTGACACCTAGTTAATCAGGGTGCAGTGTGGCAATTTAAATGGATATTGTCTGCTATTAAATACGAGCTACAAGACAAAATGGTGACTTGGGTTTTCTGATTATGTTGCTCCTAGAAATACTAAACCAAAATTCCTTTTTAGTGCTTTTCCTTCTTTTTGAGGATCTGGGTACTGATCTCTGCTCTCTTGGCAGTTGTAGGGAGAAGAGGGGAACTGTAATAGCAGAAGTAGAAGAAATGTAGAATGTTTCTAGCATCTGGCTTACATACATTCATTTACCCAGTTGTATTTTTCCTCTGTAGAGTGAAGTTGAAACACTTTGAAAAATTTCAGGACACAACAGAAGCACTTGCTGGTAAGTGAATTAACACCGTTCTTAGAAAGCAAACCACCCCTGTCATGCACTCTTTAACTCATTACTTACCTCTGTCCCTGCTCTATTTCTTTCCTTAGTTTGTAAATCACAATTTTTTTTCTGTTTTTGTTGTTTTATGAAGTTATCTATCCAGTCTAAGTGCAGTAGAGATGTAATGAATGTAATTTCCAAGCAGATCACTAATGAACACCATGCAGAAGGCTTTCACTGATGCATGTTGCCTGTTGTCAATGATGGATTCTTGTTGAAGCTGAATAGAACTGATTTGAGTCAACATTTCGTCACTACCACTGAGACAACAGACATATGTCAGAGTACTTATTACAACTACCCTTGATTTATGGATGCATATTATGCCTTTTTTTAGCCTAAAAAAAATATAATGCCAGTATTACATTAAAAAAAAGTTTAAACAAAATGGAAAGCCTTAAGTGTTGAATTAGTAAAAATTATTGAAAGTAAATGCTTGATGCTGTGACTAGTTTGAACAGAAATGAGAAGTTCTAGCTAATCATTCAGAAGTGGTGTGGTAGGTGAATGTTCTAGGTCACATGACTAAGGAATGGATTTTCATCTTCTGATGTCATAGGGGTAGCTTATAAAGGAAGCTAAGGAAACAAGTATGGAGATGCTGCCATCATATATGAGATGCACATGAAAGAACTGAGAAAGCTGCTGAATATTCCTCTCCTTGGCATATTCTTCAGATTATGTTGCTTTTGCATAGATTTGGATTCAGATGATGCATAGCTAGGCTGATTAAAAAACAAACAAACAAAAGACAAAACAAAAAAACAAACCAAAAGCCATAGAACAAAACAAAAAAAAAACTTCCCAAAACTACTACTTTGCTTTGATCTACTTATATGTGAAATGGGAGGGATTATTTAGATTACCTGTATCACGTTTATTTTGAAGGGAAGACACTGTATGCAGCTGTTTTAAGTGAGTTAGGAGCTACTGACCAGATGGAAAGGTGGAAATGTACCTCCCTTGCGGAAATGTTGAGATAAAACTCAGCACAGCACTGAGGTTTTACTCTTACATTTAATTAAAGTTCTGTAAATCAGAAATCCCTGGCTTCTGCTCTATTTACTGTGATGAACATGTTGTGTCGATCACAAGTTCAGTGGAGCAGAGCTCACCCACAAAGATGGTGCCCGCTTAAAATACATGGTGTGGGATTGTAAAGCTCTTACAGGTCTATTAATACTTGAGAATGAATAACATCCTTTTAAAGTTCTTCAGTCTACATGCTATACTATATTAAAAGGGCCTTTGTCTGACTGCCCAGCCAGTGTGCTTGGCACGATTCTTTGTTGGGCTTTAGAAGGTACATTATCATCATCAGAGGATGCGGATAAGCCATTACACAATTTAGGATATGGTTGCTGACTAAGGACCTGGAAAATGGTTCGTTAATTAAATGATACACAAGATGTTGCCTTGTAACCTCGCCTTCAGAAACGTTAAAGGTATATCCAATAAAGCATATGGCATACTGCTTGTACAGATCCTTAAACAAAATTGTCAGAAATAGGATTGAAACCACATGGAGAAAGGAAAGGCAACTGGGAGAAGGGTTTTTGATTTAGGCCTCCAAAGCAGCAAGTATGTAATTTTCTTCTATTTTGATTCTAGCCACTGTATGGTGAAGTAATATTGCAGCTCAGTCTAGAGCTACTGCGGGTGGTTAAAATAAAAATACCAAGTTAGGAGAACTATTTTTGCAGGTTTTAGGAGGGGAAAGAAATTGCATCTTTGGTCTTTTTGTTTTATACAGCATCAACAGCTCTTGTAGAAGGCAAGCTCAGCAAGAACTTAAAGAAAATTCTCAAGAAGATAGTGGCAAAAGATGCCCATGAACAGTTGGCTGTCGCAGATGCCAAACTTGGAGGTGTCATAAAGGTGATAACTGATTCCGCCTTTTGTCTCATGCTACTGAGATACTGCAGTCAAGTTCCAGAGACTTTACAATTACTACACTGCCAGTGCAGTTTTTGCTTTGTGGAGGATATCTAATCCTTATGATCAAACATATACTGCATGTATATAGGGAAGATGTTGTCTGGAGTACACAAGTGAATGATATGGTAAAAGTGCACTGAGGTGTTCAGGTTTGCTTGATTCCTTTCCTAAATATTGGTTAGAAAGCTGGCAGATTAAAAAAAAATAAAATCATAAGGATCCTATTTGGAAAAAGAGGGGAGGGAAAAACCAAACAAAAAGCCAGCCAGGCAGACAGGCTTATTTCTCACCAAGAGACGCAGCAGTAGGGGGTGTGATGATACATTGTCTTATGGGGGAGTGTGCATCCTTCTGCCTTCCTCAGTCTGAGAGCAGTTGTGCCCATCCTTCAGTCCTTGCCTACCAGAGAAAGGAAGTACAATAGAAGTGGACTCCTTTGTTCAGTGTCTCCAAGGTGTCAAATACCCAGGTTCCCATCCTGCGTCTGATTGCTCCCCCTTCTAGTGACTATTATTCTACCCACTTCCTCATGATGTCTTAAGAGACTGAGGTATCCTGCAAAACGAAGAGGATTTAGTGTTGTAGTAAATAACACCAAGGATTCTGAATTAAGTATTCATTTTTTTTCTCTGAAAAAGACCCATGGTCCCCAAGCCTGTACTTCTGAATTTTCTCTCTGTAGCCAAACTGTTGCTAGAAAACTGCAAAATCTTGTATCTTTGGTTCCAGTGTCTACATAGCAGACAGAGCATTAATTATAAAGCTCCTCTTCAAACTGGAATTGTTACTGTGTGGAGAACTGGGGATGTCACTACCTTGAGCATCAAAGATGACTGAAACTGTTGTGTAATCACAGGATTTCAGTGAGAAGCCCAGGTATAATGAGATAAGGCTACTGAAAGAAGGGCTTTAGAGGAATGTCGTTGGTGTGCTTGACTTTGGACCACTGTTTTCCATCCTGCAGGACAAGCTGAATTTGAGTTGTATACACAGCCCAATGGTTACAGAGCTGATGAGAGGAATTCGCTCACAGATCGAAGGCCTTATTACGGGCCTTCCTTCTCGAGAAATGGCAGCTATGTGTCTGGGTCTGGCACACAGGTGAGTTCCTAGAATGGCTCTCTTTCATTCTGCGTCTGCCCCATTCCTGTGTCCTTGGCTATGTTGTGTTGTGTGAAGTGTCTCTAGGTATGTGACCCAGTCTCATGCTCTGGAAGTCAAGGCACATTTGTATCCAAATGTTGTTTTATAAAGTAAGGGCTTTCCAGTTTGCACCTGCCCTTTAGAGAAAGGTGGCTTCTTCACCCAAAGATGATAGCTTTTCTTTGCATGTTCTGTACTTTAGGATTTGGCTTGAGATGTTTCTGTGGCAGTCAAATTTAAAAGTCTGTTGCCATTGAGAGATGAGGTGAAGACCATGATTTGCTGATTTATGCCAGAGTAAATACCCATATAATACATAATGTATATATTAAAGTCAGAGTTCCCACCTTGCCATCACTGCCATTCAGATTTAGTAGAACAGCAGTTAAATAAAAAGTTGCTGGGT
Organism: Chloroceryle amazona; assembly: GCA_027560015.1. Classification (NCBI taxonomy): domain Eukaryota; kingdom Metazoa; phylum Chordata; class Aves; order Coraciiformes; family Cerylidae; genus Chloroceryle; species Chloroceryle amazona. The sequence continues at coordinate 7,559 of JANHFX010028646.1, forward strand.
GAGTATGGGGTCAAACATTTGTTCATGAGTAACTTCTAATCCATATTCTGACAAGAGCTTGTCCTGTCTGTGAGCCATTACCAAGTTGGAGAACTGTTTTGCTGTAGCTAATTCCTTAAAAATAGATGTCTGCTTAAAAAATGGGCATTAATATTGAAAAAGGGACTGTGAAGATGCAAGTCCAGGTTGATCTCGAGTGTCTTTTACTATAGCATACTGACAAATTTTAAACATACATTAAAGGCAGATGGTAATGGGCTTTCTCGACAGCGAGACACTGTTCCTGGAAGTTTCTTGTGTTGCTTTACAGTAGCATTGTTCATACTTGCTGCTGGGTAGGTACAGTTTTGTGAATTGTTTCCAGCTGCTGCAGAACTGGAAGTGCTGTTGACAAATAATTGTTGCTGGCAGCAATGCAGAAAGAAATGAGCAGCCAATTTCCTGCCGCAGCACTCGTGTTCAGTCTGCTGCATATGGTGCAGATAGCCTTAACTTTCCCTTTCACCCTTGTTGCAGGGTATGTGCATGTACGTATGTCAGAGCTGTTGTGAAACTTGTGTCAGTGTGGCTTCTTGCCACAGCTGGGAGCAGTGTCATAATGCCAAGTTGATACAAGTGGGTGTAGGGACAGCTATATTCATGTGCAATAGGAACAGAACAGGTGGGACATATTCTGCAGGGGGTTGTCAGAATGCTGATGAAACTGCATTTTGTCTTCTCAGCCTTTCCCGATACAAGTTGAAATTCAGCCCAGACAAAGTCGATACCATGATTATCCAAGCAATTTGTAAGTATATTTAGAGCTTAAATTATTAATGGATTTGGCTTTGGATAGCTGACTTATTTACACTGGTTACAGAGAAATATTGTTATCAATTTCCTCCTGGCATGTTTCAGTAAATTGGGCATTGTTCAGCTGTGCATAAGGTGTGTTTTCTTAATGGGGTTTTCCACAAGCAGGAATATTTTTAAGGTGATACAGTACACTGGTGTCCACTTTCTCTTGGCATAGAGGTCAGCTGAAATCCAGGCAACGTTATCTTGGTCCTCTGAGGACTCTCTGACATGCCTCGCTTCAGAATAATGTTGGGAGAATGGGCCCCACAGGGCAGGATTTTTCTGAGCCTTCATTGTGGTGATATCTTGCATAGAGGACAATGTAGAAATAGACTCTTAATGTAGGCATGTAAAACCCACTGCAGTGTGTAATGATGCCTTCCATCTTCTTGTTTTTTTTTAATGGAAAACAGACTGAAATTGTAAACACAGCTAGGAAAGCCCATTCCTCATTTTTCCTTGGAGACATCTACATCATATTCAGCATGGTTGCTGTGAAACAGTGGCGAGGAACTCTGTTTGGAATATTAATTCCCAGACTGTTGTCAATGATGAAACATAGTTAAGCTGAAATTGATGATTTAATTCAGCTCCTTCGTCACTACCACTGAGACAACAGATGGAAATGTTGGTATTGCGTTAATGGGAAATATTTTAGCCTCAGGGCTCTTTAGCAATATAAGTTGTGGGTGTTACACTCTTATGTTGTAAATCTGGTTATTGATCATATCTGGTAAACGATGAGCCTATGGGATTTGTGTTGGGTATATTTGTACTCTAAAGGCAACTGAGGGGCTTAATAGAATCTTTTAGATCAAGTGACTGAATACAAGATCGGTTTCTCAACATGAAAACATTTTTCTTTAAAGTTTATTTGATGGCTAGGTTTTACATCAATCTTCTATGTAGCACTTTGGCTGACTGAGGGGAAGAATAACTGTCTGCTGCTCCCCTTCTAAGGGAATGAGCTTTGCAGCTGTTAAAGGACTCTGTCCAAGACAATCTCAGTGGTGAAACTTTCAGGCCTCACTCATGGGAATTCTTCTATAATATTGTGCCTGGGATTATGCAGGTCTTTAAAGAGTAATGACTTCTAATGTACTACAGCTTATGTTTCCTTTCAGTCTTTATGGGATAAAATACTTCAGTTGATTTGAGAGTTTTCCATTTTTAGATAACCTTCTTAGAAAAAAAAAAAGTCCATTCTTCTTTCTCGTAGCGCTTCTTGATGACTTGGACAAAGAACTGAATAACTACATTATGCGCTGTAGAGAATGGTATGGTTGGCACTTCCCTGAACTGGGCAAAATCATCACAGATAACCTAGCGTATTGTAAATGTGTGCGGAAAGTTGGTGAGTAATAGAGGCATGAGCATGGAGAATGTTGCATGTTAGTACGTGGTGCGTCAGTGGCGCTGTTTTTGTAGACCTGTGACTTGCTCATCCAGCTAGTTACAACCTTGTACACAGTCCTGCCTTCAGCAGCAGTGTAAATAGGGCCAGTGGAAAAGTAGTGTATATTCTTGCATGTGTATGTTGATGAAATGTACCATTCTGAAGCTTAAGAGAAAGCTAATACTGTATCACCAGTCAGTTCTTCATGGACCACCAGCATATCTCCTTACAATCACCATTAGTCAATAGACCAGTTTGAAAATTAGCTGCCAAAAAACTGACGTAAAGAGAATTGCTGCCTCTTTGCAAGTACTCCTGGAGACACCAACTGCTATAATTATTCATAGGAGCAGAAAGGATGACAGCTATAATATTATGGACACTTGCCTCACGTCTTAGGCATGTGCTTTGTATTGGTGATTTTATCTATTTGGGGGGGGGGGGGGGGGGGGGCGGTGAGTCTGTTACGTTTTTTGTTTATGTGCAATGGAGTGCTTTTTCAGCGTGCCT
>JANHFX010028646.1:10401-49057 GCA_027560015.1 Chloroceryle amazona
GGGGCAGGGATAGTTTGCCATGATTTACTTAGTGGCAAATGAATGCTTGCTTCCTGGAATTCTTCTTTTTACTTTTGTGACTGATAATTTAGCAGCAAGCAGCTACTAAAAAGGTGGAGTATGCAGTGTTACAGAATAAGGGCTTTTTTTTTTTTCCCCTCTACTTTCAGATTTAATATTTCCAAGTATTCTCAGCTAGTATAAACAAAGTCAGAACATTGACATATATTTTGGGAGTTTGAAATAGGATGACAGCAGACTTGACTCACTGTTATTATTTTGGCCTTTTATCTTCATCTGTTTCTGTGCTTTTTTTTTTTACTAGTTCATCTTGCTCCCAGCACAAACATGCTTTCATCTGTTCCCCACAGGAGATAGAAGCAATTTTGCCTCCTCTGATGTTTCTGACATTCTACCAGAGGAGATTGAAGAGGATGTGAAGGCTGCCGCTGAGATTTCCATGGGAACAGAAGTATCAGAAGAAGATATAAACAACATAATCCATCTCTGTGATCAGGTATGTACACATGGATGAATAGTGATGGGAGCTCCACTTTAGCCATAGCAGAGCTGCTTCTTCCAAGGAAGGGTTTTCCCAGGGTGTTGCTAGCACACTGGTGATGGCAGTGATGATTCCTGTATTGTTGCTTTCCTGATGTGCAGACATGAGGGTGCACAGTCACTACCTCATCTGAGCCATCTTGGACTGTTGATGTCTGCACAAAGTCTTCCAAAAGTGGCAGTCCTACTTTTGGGGGGAAATTTTGGCATCATTGTGGTTTTAAGTCTTTGAGATAATGGTACTATATAGCATCTTCTTAATCTGTCACTTTTGAAGCTAGGTGATAAACTCTGGGTTAAAAGAGAAGCACTGAGGCTCCAAAAGAATTGGTAGTTCTCTCCTGCTTTCATCTGGATTGTATGTGAACTCGCTCTGACTTGAGTGGTGCCAGTTGGATCCCTCTGTGACTGTAGCAGGGAGTGGCTCTGTTAGGAGTTCCTGTTCTTGGTCTAGACCAGGCTGCTTTTTTATGTGCATTCTAATTGTGTGTATTTGTATGGAACAAGTAAAGAGTGTTTATCCAGTTTCAAGAGAATGGTGGCAAAGATTTATGTGAAAACTGAATGTTCCAGGGTTCTGTCCTAAAAAAAAATGTCCTCACTAAGTATTTTTGTTCTGCTTCACTGTCTTTGGCATCTTGTCAACTGCTTTATCAGGAGCTTGGCTGACAAAATAAGTTGCATAAGGGAATAAGCAATACAGACCCAACATCCTTTGTGGATGGAGCTCTGCTCTGGGAATATACCCTATATAAAGCTTTCTATAACATTATAGCATTTTGTTAGTCTCCTTCATTGTAATTCTCAACACTTCCTCATTTCCGTATATTTAGTTCTTAATGTTGTTGCTCAGCTAATACTAATTCCTGTCACCAAACTCTTCCCTTGCCAGGTGATTGAAATCTCTGAGTATCGGACACAGCTGTATGACTACCTGAAGAACAGAATGATGGCCATCGCTCCTAATCTCACCGTCATGGTGGGTGAGCTGGTTGGAGCAAGGCTTATTGCTCATGCAGGTGGGTTATACTGATGGGTGTAAATAAAGCTTAGATGACCTCATCAGAGGTTTTCTCTTAAGAGCTGGTCAGCTAAAAGCATTATGCAAGATCTGATGAACATCTTGTGGTAAAGCTGGGGACAGCGGCTCTTGAGGAATCTGAGAATACCAGCATGAGCTTGGTAGTAGTCTGTGATGATGAAGTTTTCAGTTGGCCTGAATTCTTTTTGGAATATGAGGGCAACTTAAGTCACTACCTCTTCTGAGACACTTACTGAGCCTCCTGCTGATGGTCCAATCACTTCTGAGGTAAAAAGCTGATGAACTGGCATTAGGCTTTAATAGTCAGAGTAGCTCAAGGTAGCGTCTGTATTTCAGTTACCTATGCTGCAGTTCTGTAATGACACATTCCTGCTGCCAGATGTTGTCAGGAGTAGGTATTACTCCAGTGCAATATGTTTTATTGAGTCGGCCTTCTTTCCTGTCACTGGAATCAAACCAAGACAGTTAGCTAAAGCATGAAAGACTGAAATGGCTTACCTGTCCTTCAGGAAATGAACATGTAGCAGCTCTGAGTTCCCTACTTTTGAATAGTGTAGGAATTTAGCCTCCTTTCCTTCTAGCTGCTCCTCTGATAAATTGCTGTTCCTGTGGCACCTCCTTCTAGGTTCCCTCTTGAATCTGGCAAAACATCCAGCATCAACAGTTCAGTTACTGGGAGCTGAGAAGGCACTCTTCAGAGCACTGAAGACTAAACGGGACACACCTAAATTTGGCCTTATCTATCATGCTTCTCTAGTGGGACAAACCAATACCAAAAACAAAGGAAAGGTGAGTTGCAGAATTGCTTACCAGCTTGACTTTTTTCAGAGCATGAGTATCTATCAAGGAGATAGTTCCAGCTTCACGGCGAGGCTTTTTCCATGGCTTGCTTTACTGTATTGCTTCTTGGTTATGTGAAACATGCCACTGTTCCACAGATTTTTGGGGTGTCATTCATTCCCGCTTGAAAAAAGTGAATGGGATTGTCCATTTGACACATCTGAGTAGTAAGATGCATTCCTGCTGAGTTATGACATAATGCTGGCTTTCTTAAGGGGTACGTTACTGCTTTCTTCTACATGATAGTAAACCAAGCTGTTACAGGCTTTAGTCTTGCTTGGAAATCAGACTCTTGTTGTTGTGCTAAAGCTAGTTAACTTTCATGGCTTGCTTTTACAGAGCTTATGCTTTTAAAATGCAGGTGGATGAATATGTGCTGGAACTGTAGAGAAAGCTATCCAGCTGGAAATGCAACCTCTGACTAACCTGTTCTGAAGGTCTGGGCAGAGTGGGATACCCGCTGTCTCAGATGTTTCACTCTATGAAGAAAACAGGGTGTTAGATTAACAGTATTTCAGCGTTGATAGAATGATGTACTAGTTATTCTTTGAACTAAACACTGCTAGCAAATGGTTACTTGGTTCTTTTGTTTGTGGGTATGGTTTCCAGATTGGAGCAAATCATTGTATTTATAATTTAATATTCTTCTCATCTTTTCCAGATTTCTCGAATGCTGGCGGCTAAGACTGCCTTGACTATTCGTTACGATGCCCTTGGAGAGGATACAAGTGCTGAAATGGGAGCTGAGAATAGACTAAAAGTAGAGACGAGACTAAGGCTTTTGGAAGAGAGGGGGGTAAGTCTAGCAGAGGGCTGCATGAAGCTGACATTTGCTTCGGTGTGTTTTGATGCACAACTTTCCAAGTCTTTTCCTTTCATTCGGTTGTGTGATCTAGTGTCATTCTCACTGTAGTTTCTCCCAACCTTGCCTGGAGTGGTAGGGTTTGTAAGCTGGCTGCATCCATTTGTATGTCAGTTTTTCTTGTTTAGATGCTCGTCTTCATTTACGTTATGTTGAAAAATCTTGATTCTGAACAAGATGAGATCATACTGTTACATTCTACTATAACTCTGTATTAATTGCAAAGATAGGCTTATTATGACTTCTGCTGTGGAGAGAAAACAGTGATGAAGAAAGCCCATTTGGGCTTTCCTCTGCTTCACACGTTCCGCCATGGCTGCCCAAAACCTGAATACTGGTGATGTGTAGTCTTAAGGAGCTTTCTCCGTAGCTAAACCAAGATGCTATTCTGCAAGTTGCAGCATTGCCTTCCCATCACTTAATGTGTATCCTGCCTCTATACCTGCTGTTCCATCTGTTGCCACCCGCACAACGTGCTGGGAGAACATAGGGTTCCCTTTCCTCTTTTAGGAGGCATGCCTGCTGTATGTGCTTCTGTAAATGATGGCTAGGTTCAGCCTCCCGAGCTGGAAGATCTGATACTAATGCTGTAGTACTGGCATCGTTAGAATAAAATAAAGAAAAATCCAGAAAAACCTGTCTGTTCTTCCTTGAGTGTTTCATGGGAGGCAATAATTCTTATTGAAAGAAAGGCGAGGATACATGTTAACGCCAAAACACAAACTGATCACTTGACATGTACAATTTTAATTCAAATTCTGTTTGGGGCCTGTATTGTGGTTTTAAGATTGGCTTTATGCCAGGCATAGGGCGATACCTGCCCTGACATGCAGTTATCCTTGCAAAAAAAAAAAGTGAAAAAAGTGTGCACAGAATAGTGTGGTCTTGGGGAGAGGTATGATGTTGTATGTCATGTGGCTGTCATATGTTTGATCTAGTACTAGACACCCTTTAATTGAATTTGATTCTTCAAGAGCAATATTAGAAAGGCACATGCCTTTCTCGCCTTACTTGCCTCCCTACTCTACTGCTAGGTATAGGACTCACACAGGTACAAAAGACCTGACCAATAATGTATGCCCATCTTTCCATTTTTAATTCCTTTCAAGAGCTGTAAAACTTGTGTTGCAAATTGTTTTCATAATAGCAATTTGTTTTTCACTTCTGTTTTTTCTTGTAGATAAGAAGAATAAGTGGCACTGGAAAAGCCTTAGCCAGGGCAGACAAGTATCAAAACAAGAGGTGAATAGTTTTTCCCCTCAGCTCGGCTGAGTATGACTAGCTCTGGTTTTATTTCCAAGATTTTTGTCTGTGGGCTGAGTTGACTCAAGATTCAGGAAGATCTATTTTCTGTGCTCTTAAACACTGATGACGGGTCCCATTGCTAATGGGAATTTCCATTTTCCCACACTTTACAATTGTGGTAAAGCCAGGGAACTGGAGAAACACTCCTGATTTTCTTAATAGTAAATTACTGACTTAAATCAGATAACAAGTGTATTTAGATGTTATGAGCATCAGCCCAAAAAAGCTGAATAGTTTGGGGAGTTAATATGTAGCAGCTTCATTTAATGCTACTCTGAATAAATTGAAATTGAGAAAATCAGATTCTGAATTAATTTTTTGACATGGAATATGTCCTAGAGACCTACTTAGTCATCTTATTCTTAGAAAAAACACCAACAGTTGTCTTGAGCAAAGCTTTGTATCCTTCTTTTTTAGGTATTGTGCATAGTAAGTAATACGTATCTTAAGCAATAGGTAGGGTCTGTACTCGGGACGCTGTAAGGGCAGTTTATGGTGCCTGTAAATTGCAACTGGGACAGCTGAACATCTAAGGATTTGAACAGGTTATTATTAGTCTGAGCTGTGACATCTGGGTTTTTTGCTTGATTTGCGGTCCACTTGGTTGCGGACTTCTTGCTTAGCTTGGCCTAGTTATTTTGCTGAACCTTTGGCATAGGGAGGTCAAGTGCTCAGCAAAACCAGGTCTGGGTGCTAGTTCTGTGAGGAAAAAATAGCACTTGCTCCCATCTACAGTCCACAAACATCTTTCATAAGCTAGCTGTAACTTTCATTTCCATATGCTAGACATTTCAAAGTGTAGTGATGGTTGTGATTTCTGGATCAGCTTTTGAAAAGACAGTGTCAGTAAATTAAGTGTCAGGGCGTATACGGAGGCAGGAGCTTAGGGAGGAGGGTGTTCAGGAGACAAGATATACGCTGGGTTTTGACCTCTTGAAATGAGGAGTCATGAATTCTTGCCAGGACATGTTTCTACTGCTAGACATGCTTTGCAAATGTGTCTAGGCTTGGGGGAGAGACTGAAGATAGTTTCTGGCTGTTTGGCTTTGTCTGGCTGCCTAAAAGGGAAACTAACCCAGTCTGTTAAATTGTTCTTGTGGTACAAAAATGGGAGTACTGCTGCTTTAGGAGATTGTTTGAAGGGCCAAACTAGCGTTCTAAGGAGATTGGCAAGAACCTCTGTCTTGTATGGATCTGTGGATCCTGTCAGAATTGGCTACATTAGATGTTAATTGTGAGGCAGTTTTTAGAGATGATGGTTTCCGTTCAAACGGAACATTTCAGTATGCTTTCCAAAACAGATGAGTGTGCATTACCTGCCTTTGGCGTATTTATTTCCTGATTGATTGATTTATTTTTCATTAGCAGCAGTAGTTTGACACAGACAAGGAAGCCAGTGAGCTCTTGCCCGAGTTTAACTGAAGCAGAGTCTGCTGTTTGCAAAGGGCTGTGTAATCAATTTCTGTAAAGCAATATGTGGTGTTAATACCCACAAAAATAATTTCTGATGTTAGGAGGATGAATTGCTGGTGCTGTCTGCTAGCATTGCCACACACTTCCCAGTCTAGTCATTAGACTTACTTTTGTAACCTGTGCAAAGTAGCCACTTTAGATTCCTATGTGAAAGAAGTTCTAATGCTCAGTATGTGGCTGGAGGGGGGTAGTTTAGACTTACTGTTTTAAAACTCCTTTCTCCTTCAGTAGGAATTTTGTTCTGAATAAGAAAAAAAAGTGTTTCCTTTCTATGAGATGACTCAGTTACCCTGAAAAGGTCCACCTAAAGAGCACTGAGTTTGAATGGCTGGGTCTCTGCAGCCTGTAGAGGAGTTTGGGCCTGAACAAAGGAGCACACAGTAATACTTGAAGAGGCTGTTCAGATACGGATTAGGTATTTGAATGTCCCATAAAGTTGGTATAAGCGACACAGATGAGCCACAGCATTCCTCTGCCTTGTGAATTGTGCCCTGTGAAGGTAAAGGTGGAGAGGCAGTGCAGAAAAAGCAAAAGTAAAGCCACTTCAAATCCTGTATATGTATTACTTTTAGGGTATACTTATATGGATTTACCAAAGCGATGTGCTTGTGACCATATGGCTATGCTAGAAAGGCTTGCAGCAGGAGACAGATCTATTTAATGGGTAATTTAAGTGCTCTGTAGAGCCACGAACAGACATTAAAACAGAACAAAACTGACTTAACTGGTATCTTCTCTGCAGATCAGACAGTTGTACTTCATGGGATATCTCTTGTAGTCTCGATTACTGTTGGACCATTCATATGTTGGAGAAAGGGTCTCCCTACCTGTAGATACTTTGTTAGCTGAGCAAGATTGATCTGTTAATGTTCTTGGGAGGTTGTGTTGGAAAGTTTATGTTCAACTGCAGGATATTACCTGGGGGGTAGGTGGTCTTTTTGTTACTTAAATTGACTTGCTTTCTTCATTACAGTGAAGTAAAAATATTTGACCCATCTGGTGACTCGACGCTTCCTGCTGTTACAAAGAAACGCAAAATTCAGGAGGTGGACAAGCAAAACACAGAGGTTCCTGTGAAAGCAAAGAAGTTCAAAGCAGAGATGAAAGGTTAGTTGCTGAATCTGTGCTGCTGGCATGTTGCTGTGTGCCTCATGCAGTGGTGCTTAACACTTAGAGCTAGCCACAATACCTGGCTAGTCTCCTTGGGTATGACAGTGTACTTAAAAGTAGTAATCCTTTATGGATTGACACTAGACTGCAGTCGATGTACTTTAAATATCTGCTTTTAAACAGTTGTAAGCATATAAAAACACTTAAAACTGTACTCATATTCTTCTTGCAGCATTTTTTGCTCAGCAGGTTTATATTTAGCTGGCCTTTGTACATTGAAGCCAAAAAAACTCTTCTCTGTAAAACCAGAACTTGCCCAGTTTTCTTTAAAGAATACTGTTTTATTCTGAAACATGCCAGAAAACCTTGCTACACAACACACAAATATTGTATGTCAGAATTTGAGGTGAAATGACACTTGGACCTTTCAGTCTGAATTTACATATTACAGGAACAACTGTTATTCTCTGGAGAGCTAAAACTGAACTATGGCCACAGTTCTTTCCTTCTGTGAGAAGTTGCTGTGTGAAGGAAGAGTTTGGACTGCAACTTCAAAATAATCTGGTTTTATATTATGGTACAATTTGAGAAACATTCTCCTCTTCTCTCCAGTGTGCACTTCAGTACCTCTAAATGGCTGACCTAAGATTGACTATGATTGTGGAGTACCCACTGTGTAATTTGGGAGGGGGAGAAAAAGGCAAAAGATGTCTTTAAGTCACTTCTGTGAGACCCTGAGCCAGATCTTGGCATGAGCTATTTCCCAGTTTTGTCAACTACCCATGTCTCCAGCCAGTGAGGGCTGTCAGAGCCTTCTCTGTCCTGCTGTGTTCTAGAGCTCGTTCTGTGCTCTTCAAGCTGATGCTGAGGTGTGATCTTTCCAGATGCTGGTTGACTCATGGTGTCTGTGTACATGAATGGAGCAACTTGTAGGAACTTAAACTTAGCTGAGAATTAGTTACACTGGAAGGAGAATCCTGTGTCCTATAAAGCTATGTGCCCAGCGTGTTCTCTTGTGCTTATCACAGTGAGACAAGGACACATGAGTATTCTGGAGGCTTGAACTTTGCCCATTTGCATTTTGGAGAATGGGGGTGTTCTCACAGCTACTGCTTTTTGAGAGTATTTTGAACTAACTTCCCTTACTATAGTCTCAGAAATGTTCCCATGGGCTTCCCTTGCATTATCAAAGCAAGTGTTGACAGCTCACAGGTATGAGCTCCTCTCAGGCAGATTATTACACTCATTTCCAGCCCTGGCTCCTACAGCGTGAGGATGATATTTCCATTTGTAGGTGGTTCATACTTTTATACACAAACCTGCTTGTTTGCTTCATTTGCTTTTCCCTGTGTCATTGATACTCCCTGGTTTATGGGGTTGGATGGAGCTTAGCAGGTATCCTTGAACTACCAAGAACTGAGTAGTAGACGGTGTTCAGAATACTTACGGACCCCTCAAATCTGTGAATCTGTGTTACTTGCTTTTTTTTTTTTAAAAAAAACCCCAAATTTCCCAAAATATGAAGTATAGGATTAGAATGCATTGTGTTTCTTCCAGAAAAAACTAGGGCATCCCTCAAATGTGTGGTTCACAGCTCCTGCTTTTTTGCCCCCCCAGTTCCTCCTATCAACTGGGTCATTTTATTTGGATTGTTAAGCATTAGAACTAACTGTGCCAGTTGCTTCAGACTATGGAAGAAGTGTTTTCAGAGAGCTTATCTATCTCTCAGCACCTGTATGCAGAACTAATGTCTTCAGCCTGTCCTCTTGTACCCATTAAAATAGCACCACCCCTGTGTTTGCAAATTCTTGTATTTGACCATCCAGCCAACTGCATGGATTTCCCTGTCACGGGCTATAGAGAGACCAGGACTCTGCCCTTTTCCAGTATAGTTGGTATGATGGCACAGTGTGCTAGAGGGATGGTGGAGGTGGTGCTCTGGGAGGTTTGAGTAGGTCAGTAAGTTCTGTAATATGTAGAAGAGTGTAGTGGAGGCCCCAGACTTATGTTGCATGTCCACTTGAATTGCATGAGCCTTTAATTTCTGCTGTTCTTGCTCTGTTATTTTTGGTGCAGTGTTCTGTTAAGCTTTTCCCTGGTCAGAGATTACACATCCAGACACAGTGTTGTGAAAGAAGTGTCTGCCCCCTCCTTCCCCATGCTGTTTGAACAGTGGTATGATATATGGGGGTGGTGGAAAAGCAGGCCAATAAAAAAAAAGGATTCTTCAGCCAGATCCATTTTGATTCAGTCTGTATTACAAGAAGGTGAGGGACTGGAATAAGCTGGGAAGCTGCCACTGGAAAGATATTTGTCAAACTTTTGTTTTAGTATTTTTTTTTTTTAAAGGGGGGAGAATATTTTGAATTGTGCTAGCCTGAAATGTAAATGTTACTGTTAGATGAGATGTGTGTAGTTTTCTCTGCCTGTCTGGGGTACGTGTATGGCAGTACTTTAGATAAGACCTGGCAGGGAGGTTGGAGGTAAGGCATGACTTCAAACCACTTTCACCTTTCACACCTAAAAAGAAACCAAGCAGAAGGATAGTGCTTCAAACAGGTTATAATCCACTTAAGGAAGTGTCTCTTAAAGCCTGTTTATAACGGTGGGGGAAGGGAAATGGGGAAGATATTTTTGTGACTGTAGTCTTTGAAGTTGAATGTGGCTAGATAGAATGTATGCCATCAACAGGGCCAGCCAGTGCCCCCAGTGAAGCATTCAGCTTGCGTTTAAGCATGAGGTTATAGTAGCAGCTGGTCATTTGGAAAGGTCTCACTTGAAAAGAGAAATATCATCTTAAATTTAGGGAGTGAACCCTGCAAGACACACAGCCTTAAATGATGGCAACATCATGATTTGGCATCTTTATTGATAGGCAGTGTGATTTGATCCTGTACACGCAGAGCATCATGGAGGAGTGAGGGTGCGTCAGGCTGGTGTATAAAAGCTTATTAGAAACTGATGGAAGATGGGTGAGTGGAGCTACTGCTGATGATCTCTAGCACTGCACAGGGCCATCAATTAGACTGCTCTTCTGGGTGCTGCTTTCTGTGCCTGGTACACAGCAGCTGACAAGAGAGCAAACAGCTCTTCGTATCACAAAGAAATCCCACTGGGCTTGAGTTACTTAGTGTTGCATCCAGAGGGTAGAGACAAACCCCTGGAGCCTTTGCCCTCATTCTGCCGAGGTACAACTACATGAAGCCTTACGATGACCTTTTCTAGAAAGCAGCAACTGAAATCTTCAGGAAGGTGTCTGCTGCTTGCTGTGAGAAGTGACAGTGACCACAGGTGCACAGCACATAATCTGCCACTGTAAATTGAGACAGTTTCCACTGCCTCCTGTGGCAGACTCGTCAACAATTAGGATAATAACAAGAAGTTATTTTTCCAAGGTTATCACCCAACACTTTGCTTGAAAAGGCATAGTTTATCAATCCAGCTGAGTGAAAGTGTGTGCAGCATAATACAATGCTCCTGTTGTCCTGTATGGCTTTACTGGAGTGTTTGCTATTTTTCAGCTACTTGTTATTTCCCTGTGTCATGCATAGGGAGGTGAGGATACTTATTTTTACACATGTTTTGAATACTTTCTACTTGCACACTGTTCACTGTGAATGATGGGTATGGCAGAATCCACTTACAATTATGTTTACCAGTTCATTTATCAGGAATTTGTTGTTGTTTTGCTTCTGGCATTTTTTTTAAGTGTCAGAAAACAATGTGTTAGCTGGATGTATTTTCCTGTAGACATGTCTAGAATTTTTTGACCCTGAAGACAACTTTTTTTTTGTCTGAAGTTTGTTAGAGGCAAAGATTGAAGTAATTTTTGACTTATAATCCTGCTGCTGTCTTGAGAAACAAAACAAATCAAGGTGTTAGGAGACTGTGTGTTTGGGGTCTTTCATAATTGCACTGGTTTTGTTTCTGTTGATTGTTAATTAAGTGGTAAGTATACTTCAAAATTAAATCACTTCATGGCGGGGAGGTGTACAGTGAGAAAACTACTTCCCGAGTCACATCTCCGGTAGCAACTGTGCACACCACAAACACCACTGGTTTCAGTATTTCAATTTTGTAGCTACTGAAGGGACAGTGGTTGCTATGTCATGAGTTACGTTGTGAGTACTATGTACCAAGAAACTTGGTATTCAGAGCTGATTCAGCTGTACAAATAAATTTATCTTGGGTACGCTCCAGTACCAGCCCAGCTCCTGCATTGGCCATCAGCTTGGCAATGACTTCTGCTTGATTTCTTTACCTAGAGATTCCTAAGACTGCGGTTGGTATGTATTCTAGAAAATGAGTGGTAAATCATGGTGCCTTTACTACCGTGATTAGATAGGCTGCCTGTTGATGAATAGGTCTGAAAAATAAATGTTGAGAGCGTGAGTAAATCTTTCCTTGGGTTAACATTCTTCTCAGCTTGCATAAATAATTCAATTCCTGTCTTTTAGGACAGGAAGGAGTTTCTGCTTTTGCATTAAATGCTGGATGTTAGCTCAGCATTAAGCGATCTTTGTGGTTGCCAGTCTAAACAGTAAAGAAAACTGGTCTGCTTCTTAGCAAATTTCCAACAGCAAGATAGGGAAATAGGTTGCAAACAAGCTACTGCTGGCTGAATGCATTTCTGATGTGATTTTTAGTCCTTCCACTGCTCTTGTGATGCTGTGAAAATATTTGCCAAACTGCGGACAGCCTGTTTTCAGAAAGAGTATTTGAAGATAATTTGGCAAACAAATAAGAACATCCAAGTTTGTTCTGAACTTTGGGAGCAGCATAAAGGAGTGGTGTTTGTACCAGGAGATGTGAATAGTGCTCTCTGAATGCTGTCACTTGTGTCTTGGGTAGCTGCATATTTTGATTATAGCAGAGTAGTCGTGCAGGTAAGGACAAAGTGGAGGGAAAACGGGTACAGAGAGATATAAAGGGGCAGTGTGTAGTACGTCAGTATTTTGCATTCATACTCTCATTATTGCATCCTCTCACATATCATAGAAACCTTTTTCCTTTTACACTCAATAACCTGACAACCTGCCTTGAATTTTTCTTCTTTCTGTGATACAGAACAGACAACTGTAGAAGATGATGAACCTGTCAAAAAGAAGAAAAAGAAAAAGGATAAGGAAAAGCAAGCTGAAGAGGAGGTACTGAGTGAGGAACTCCCCACCAGCCCCACAATTGAGGTGAGACAGAATTGCACAGCTACCTGATTCTTTATGGGAATAGATTCTCCCCAAAACACATGGGGTGGAGGATATTCTTACCTGTATAATGCTGTGGTATGCAAGGACATTCCTACTCTGTTTTATGATATCCATTACTGTCCTGACCAAGATAATTCACATTACAAATCAGGTCTGGGAAATATGTGACTAATGCCTCCATATATCAGGAGTGTTTCCTCTCTTTTCCTCTGCCCACTCTCAGCATTGGTCTTCTCTCTTTCTACCTTTTTTCTATGGGGGAAGTTGTCCCTTGGTGCCAATCCAGACGTCTGTCTAGTGTTTAGGACTTGTAGGGGGAGCAGAGGCTGTACCTACTGAATTAATGAAGCATTATTTGATGTCTTCTAGCAGCAGTAGAGTGGATGGGACCAAACCAATCTAGTTGCTTAGTTTTTAAATCCTGCTCTTCACATTGAGTTTAATTTTTCTCCCCTTTTAGTGTAAACTACACAGGCTGACCGCAGAGCCGAGCCGCTCGCAGCGTGGCAGACAGCACAGCTTCCCTCGCCCACTGCCTCCACTCTGCTGTAAACATCGAGTGCGTTTGGCAGTAGAGGAATGGGACATGTCTTGGGTTGTGCTTTGCTGAGTATGGCAGCTGCTTTGAGTGTAAACTCTGTTGCCTAGCTACATGTGTTGCTTTGCTTCTCCATTATGCTTTGTTCATAGCAACATGTGTTTGTTTGCAGGACACAGAGAAAAAGAAGAAGAAAAAGAAGAAAGTAAAAGATGAGGAAGAAGACTGAGGAGCAGGGGAAAATACTGGCACTTGGACAGCTGCTTCAGAGTAGCATTTTTGACATAATTTCTTTAGCTTCTTGCTGAAAACTAACTTTTCTGTATTGCAAGAGGGCAAGAAGATGGGTTTGATATATGTCTTCTGCCCTGGAACAGGATACCCCTGTGTCTCTGCTGCTTAGGAGGATCACTGGGGTTTGGTTTTTTTTTTTTTTCAGTTTCTTTTGTTGAAGAGCTCAGAATAGATCCTCTTTTCATACTCAGTCTCCACTGATAAGGAATAAAAGCATTTTTATGGAGATTTTATGCCTCTGTCTTGTTTGCACATTTTTCTAACCATTATTAGGACTATTTGTAAGATTTATTTGTTTTAAATGAACAGTCAGCAAAATTTCTGAGTGGATAAATGTTCTTTGCAGTTTATTCTCTGAAAAATTGAAAGGTTATAATATTCCTAAGATCTCGATAAAATGGATACAAATATTTCTGCATAATACCAAAGATGCCTTGAACAGCTAAGGTGTACTTTTGAGTTTGTGCTGTGCTATAGTTCTCCTGAGAAAGCCTTTTTGTTTTTTAATCATATTTCAAACATTTTGGTTTTACTGCATTGACAAGATTCAGACGTATCTTTTGAACTATCATGAATTAGCTTCCAAATTGCTTCTGTGGTGTTTGTGACCCAGAGCAAAATGACTTCTTCAGCTATCTGATAATGAAGCTGGAAAGTGAAGTGTTTTTTATTAGTAGCAGAAATCAGCCATTTGCCAATTCTGCCATTCTCTGGGGGATACAGATGCTCTGAACTAGCATCGTACGATCAAGACACTAAAGCTCTTGAAGCTTTTTGGTGGAAAAGGAAACAATTTTTGAGTGCTTATCACTCAATTTATTAATATTAAAAAGTATATATTTTTTAGGTGTAGTGGTAGATTGTTATCTAAAGAAAACAGAAGTGTCTTTATCCAGATAATGTCAGGTAACTCTGCAGCCAGTGTAGCTGCTGCTGTTCTGTGGAATCCAGCTTACAGATAAGCTCTTGGTATTTACCTGCCTGTGGCTTACTTATCATTTCTGTAAGTGGATATACCAAATCCCTAACAAAATTGATAACATGCTTATTAGTGCACTTCTAGTGGTAATCAAAAGAATGAACTGCATGTGGGTTGATTGGTTGTTTTGGGGTTGGTTTGTCTGGGTTTTTTTCCTTCCTTCAGGAAGATTGCAATGAGTTTGTGAAAATTGAGAGGCTGGTCCAGGAGTATCTTGAAACAGCATATTGGGACTGCTACCATATCGCAACCATCTCTTGTTCTAGGTTTTCTGTATGGATCCTTCTGTTGCACTGTCTGCAGTCACTGATGTCGTCTTATTATACAGAGCTCTGGATTGCTTGGGAATACTGAGACCTTTCCAGTTCATCTGCTTTTTGCTAGACAAGTAAGATGAATTTAAGCTGAAATGTTTGAGCAGGGAGCAAAAGTATTAAAAATTATTCATAATGAGATGGAATACTCAGTTATTAGTACCTTTAGTTTGTTATTGTAAATGCATTTTCAAATGGAAATCCTTACAGACATGAGAGTTCAGTTTCTTCTGAACTGCTAATGTAGTCACTTCCTCAAAAGTATCAGATAAATTATGTACATGTGTGGTGGTGCTCAGAAACTGACTGATAAAATTTGCCCTAATCAGAAAATTCGTGTGAACATCACTTGCTTAGTAAGTCAAATCAGTGGCATCAAAACTGAGTGACGTGACTTTTACACAGTCACTTTTTTCTCCCTTTTGCTTATTCCTTTGATAACAAGGGAATGGCATTCACCTCTTTTCTTAAACATTTTAGTGGCTTATCATTGCAAGCCAATGTCCAGCGCAGGCCAGCTTCCATCTCACAAGGCAGGATGTCTTTGCCTCTTCTCCTGCTCTGGTGTTGGGAGTGTTGATTTCAATATTAAATTAACTAGAGCTTGTACTTTATTCTCTTTCAAAATTTCTGAAATGCTGTAGGTTTTTTGCTTTTGCTGAATTGAACTACTTCGAGGAAAAAAGCACTGAGAGCTCAGTGCGTGTGACCCAGAAATACTGGGTGGAGAAAAGGAAGCACGTTGTAAGCTTCTTAATCCTGGACAGACCATGCACTTACCTGCCACCACCTCTTTTAAGCAGGTAAAGAAGTACTTTGGGTTTTGGTTTGAACTGTTAAACACCTCATCTTCAGAACAGTAAGCAGAATATCCCAAAGAACTGCTGCTGAAGCACTGGTTAAGTGTATTCAACTGAAATGCTAAATATGTTCAGTGAAAATACAACGTGGTGCTGGAGTGCAGTTACTGTAAGCCAGGGTCACTGCATCTCAAGTTGCTTATCAGTTCAAGCAGATAAGACTGGTTTGCTCATGCACGGTTTTCCACAAAGGTCTGGGTGTTTGTGTACAGTTTTGCACCTTAAAATAGTAACTACAAACCCTAGAAATAGAGTTGAGAAATACTAAACCTTTTTGCACAGAGGGGTGGCTCTTCTTACCCAAGAACTAGGATAGGCCTTTAACTGGGACTTGAGCTTTTTGATCTTTTTACAGTAGAAGTTTAAATCCTGAGGTTTGTACCTACTCTCTTGTAAGAAATAATCGTGCAGCAGGGCATTTATGTGGATCCTGTGCTGTTGGTCACTAATTTTTGTTAGTGAGCTTATCATCCAAAAATGGATCTTTTATTTTGTCTATTGATAAAGCAAAACCAAACAAACCCCCAAACTAAGCTTAGGTTAAGGATAAATGCTTTGAATTGTTGAATGTAGAAAAAATAGCTAGCCAGACTGACAGTGGCACTTCAAGCCAAAACAGTGAGATCTGTGGAACAGAAGAATACAGTATTTTTATATGATCTGTAGAGCTTTTTATCAGTACAGGTTACTCTAAAACAAAACTAGCAGTGAAAAATAGCTGATGAACCTAGAACAGGGTAAATGAAGGTGTTTCAAAGGGCTGTTGACAGATTGAAAGCATCTCTCACAACTTCCTTGGGTGCTTAAGCCCAGGTCCTGCCATTCTGGGATATAAAGTGGGCTATACTCTCTCTGCCTTTGAAAACCTAGTCCCATGTTGACTGAGAGCTGAAGAGGCAGCCTTACAGACCAAGTTAATCCTTAATCAGTGGCCTACAGTCCCCTTGACTCTGTGGTTACAAACCCTACTGGGCAAAGGCCATCCCTCCCACAGAAAGGGTTACATGCAGCCTCCGCTCCACTTTACGCTTCAGAGACCACAACCACCCAGCCTTCTGGGAGCTGCCAGGTGCTCATTTAGTGACAGTGTGCTGCTTCTTTCTGGGCTGGTGACAATCCTTTTGTATTCCTTTGGAGGGGACCAGTTTTGTCAAGTATGTGGGCCTGGTTGGCTTCTGGGCTGAGGTCCCAGTGTTCTTATATCTGCTTTTCTCCCAGTTGTTCACAGTGACCCTGAAGGAAACCTGTGCTGGCTTTGGGCTTTTGGCTGTAGAATCCAAGTGGCATAGTGCCTGGCAAGGTTAAAGTGTTTTGTTGTGTGGTTGGTTGGTTTACTTTTTTTTGCTATTTTTTTCCTCCTTTGGAACTGGGGAGCTGTGTACTGTGCCCTCTTCCCTGCTCTACAGGGAGGGCATGAGCAAATGCAGGAACAGCTCACTGTCTGCTCCTGCTGGGGCACCTTCTCCTCTGAGAAACAGCTGGCTTTTTTAGTAACTAATTTGTATGGTCAAAGCCGTTGTCAGGAAAATAAGTGTTTTCTTCAGGCTAAGACTGTAGACTTTTGGAAAACGGATGGGGGAGTTGTTTCTTTTGCTGCTTGGGAATTTGCCTGGTACCGTTCCCTGTGCATGAGGGTTTGTTTGCAGTGGACTGTTGCAGGGAAGTGGCTGCAGGTCCTCCCTCACCCCAGTGCCTTCTGGCTGTGGATGTGCACTTTTTCCGGGTCTCTTGCTGCCCGTGGGCCTCCTGCTTACTCCAGCCATACACAAATTGTTCCTCCCCACCACAGACATGCACCCTGTGCATGTCTCTCCTATGTGCAGCAGTCTTTGTTGGACATCAAAAGCCAAGTGAAGGGACCTTGGTTTTCCCCACAATAGGAAATGGACTGTGCAGGCACCCTGTGCCACTCGGAGTGCTGGTCCTTCTGCTCCAGAGATGAGGAGCTCCCCAAAGCTATCCTGGGGTTTTGTGTGTCCCTGCAGTGAGAGGTGCCTACTGAGACTGAGGTGGAGATCTGGGAGGTACTGCTCAAGTGCTATGAAGCCTACCTGCTGGGGAGGGACAGAATCACTGCTGGTTTTCAGGTGAAACCTCCAGCTCACCCATCACTCTCAAGCTGTTTCTGCACGTGGCAAATCCAACTAGCCAGCTTTGCTGTCTGCTGTATCCTGGTGCCTGTGTGAGCCTGCAGCAAGGCTCAATTTTTTTCTGGGAAAAAAACAAAACAACCAAACCCAAACATGTATTTTGAACAATAAACAGCTCAGCAGTAGCTTTCTGTCTTCTCCAGGGAGAAGCACAGCAGCATGTTGTCTTTTGGAGTAGCTTAAAATTTTGAATAGAAATCTTGTTTTATTTATCACCAGGCTTGGACCTTGTACCTCTCCAGCCATGGGGCGTGATGTACAACCCTTGGCATCAGGCAGCCTTGCCCCCATGGAGTTGGTGATGCCCTTGAGCTGGAGGCTGCCTCCCTGGGCTCGCATGGAGCAGTGCCAAATGCTCTGCTCATGCTTATACTTAAGCTTAATTAGCCTCTGCTAGAAATCCAGAAGCTTCTGTAGCAAGCACCCATCCTCTGTGGGTGAGCCCTAGCTCTGAGCTTTTGTATTCTTTTCATGTCCTTAGCACTCTACTGTATAGCAAAAGGCTATTTCTGTCACAGCAGTGAGCATCTCTGTGTGCAGTGACTCTGAATTTTTGGTAGTATTATTTTATGATAGAAAGTTTTTCAGTTATTTGAATTCTCAACCCAGTTACTGGGTAATGGAAACACCAATTTTGTCTCTATAAACCTTAAGCAAAATACAGTGAAGGAGCAATAGTGATATGCTGGTGCAAAATTTGTAAGCTACCCTACAGAGAAAGGACGGGGTAGGACTGAAGCACTATGGAGAAGTGGAAGTGGGAGATAAGAGCCAACAGCAGGGAAGCCAAGAAGGGCTCCAGGTCCAAGGGAAATGAGGTAGAAAAACTTCTGGTATTTGGATCACAGCCTGTTGGATTTGCCACCTTTAATCTCCGATCTCCATATTCCACCTCTTAAAAATGAAGATAATGCCTCCCAAACCCCATAAGTGTACAGGGCTCTCATTATCACATTATTTATGAAGCACTGTAAGAGCTCAAATAGGATGTGATGTAGGAGTGTTGTGAAGAAGAGGAAGGAAACCTGTTTGACAATACAATGGCTGCAAGCAAAGTTGTCTAAGTCCACGATGAAATCTCTCTTGATAAAGCTGCATCCAGTCTCAGGGCAGCCACATTAAATTCTTCTCAGAGAAGGAATTGAAACCATCTGTGCAAAAACAAAAAGCTTCCTTTGCAGGGTGGCAAAAAAAAGTGTTTTTTGCAGAGGTATAGAAGCACATCTAAAAATTACTACTTTTCTTTTAAACTAGCATGGCACTGGGTGGTCAGGAGACCGCACCAAAACCCAAGCTTAGGTTTTATTGCTGCTCTCTGCTGCAGGTTCAGCAAGGCCATGCTAAATGGAAGCTATCATGGATGGGAGATGGACTGTTATTTATACAGCCATAACTGTAACACCATAGCGCCGGAGATAAAGGTAAAGGCAATATAATTGCTGACTATTAAGTGTATTGTGACATGCAGAAGCAATAATGGACAGTGCTGTGGCAAGGGAACGTGTTTCTTCCCTGCATCCAGCCCACCTGCACCTGCCTGGAATGGCAAGACAAAGCGATTAACCATACCTATCCGTTAGCTGTCCTCAGTGTGCTCTCTCCTTTGAGAGCAGGCAGACAGGTTGAGGAGCACCAACAGGTTTGCTGTGCTCCTGTGACTGGACCCAGCCATGCCACATGCAGCCCAAGGGGGCTGCTTTGAAGCTTTGTGCTGGGGTGTTGGGCGCTTTCCTGTGTGACCTCTGTGTGGGAGCCCCTTGAACTCTTCAAATCCAACTGAGGTTTCTGAAATGGGACTGATTGATAATGGGGCATAAACCACATCTGGTCTCCCCAGGAGGCAGTTTTGGCCGCGGGGATTGGTGCAGCCAGCTCTCGTTTCCTGTTGCTGCATAATAATGCATCAGTGCAAATAACAATGGCTGTACATTTTAACCCCAGGGGGTATGGTATCTTTAGGCTGTAGTAGTTAAATAAAATAACCAAAGATGCATAAACTATCCCCAGCATGTCCTGGACATGTGAATCTGTCACAGGTAGAAAGTGTAAAACTAGAAATCCAAGTTCTGGGATCTGTACTGTAGCAGCATCTTCAAATGTCATCAACAGCAAACCAAAAAAGAAGCCTTTGTTTAGATGCTTGTTGCCTAATGCTGAATGCCAGGAGTTATTGCTCCTGTACCTTTCTGGAGACTTTCTGGCTGGGGAATGTTCCCTTTCCAGAGGAAATCCTTTTAACTTTCAACATCTCAAGACTCTAACTGGGTGAAATAATAGCTTGGCACTCCCCCAAGCAGTATGATTTTTATCTTTCTTGTTGTCTGCAAAAGTCTGGTTTGTTCCAATCCTATGAGTCACAGAAGGAATATGGATGTTAGGCTGCCCTGGTGTCCAGGGATGGGCTTCTGGGGAGATGGGCGTGAGGTCCTCGGTCGGAGGTGACCATGGGGGTCTGAGATATCCCCCACAAAGCTGTGGTAATGCTGCCTTCCCCTCTTTTGCTTTCATAAGGGCTGGTGTCTGTTGCTGATGTGTGCATTTCTAGACATCTTTCTTCTCATTGAGTTATTCAGAGGAGTTTTTTGTTGGCTAGTGCTCTGGTTTGTCCAGGTGACTCATCTTGCAATAATTATGGATGCATGCGTTGTCGTTGCCAAATGTTAACTTTTCATCAGCTTCAACTAGCATGTTTAGATGTTTTTACCAGATACTTAGATTTTGATGGTTTATTTACCCCAGAAACAAGCCTGATAGAGTAAACACTGGAGCTTTGAACCTCTCGGGATTTTGTTTCTGTATGGTGGATTAAACGAACTGAGGTATTTAGCAAAAAATTTCACTTCCTTGTCCGGGGTGTGTGGGGGGAATAGAACACGAGCCTCAGGGCATGAAGCAGCAGCCAGTGGCTTTGACTTTAAGTAGCCTGTCCAGTGTCCCTGGGTCTGGGCAGCAGCATGTGGCTCTAGTGCAGGAAGGGACCCTATGGCCAGGACCTGCTGCTCCTGCACTCAAGGTCAGGTGTGTGCCAGGGACATCGGCCCACCCATGTGAGGACAAGGTGCTGGGTTTACTTGGAAAGTGCATCAAGCAAAGTGCAGCAGGAAGCCATGTAGATGATCTTGTCTCTGGTCTTGTCTGGCTCATTTGACTTTACCACCAGACAGCTGAATACAAACGGGAGTCTGCTGGTCCCAACCCCACAGCTCCCTGCTATGCTCTCAGTGGGGTTGCTGGTTTTAGCCTCCAAATCACAGAGAACCAGAACAACACATTGCGTGTTTCTGTTTCCTACATCCACAAGGAAAATCCAGCTTCTCCTGGATTCCCCACCTCATTTCATGCTTGCTGTCAAGCTAGAGACTCCATCCTCCCTTTGTGGTGGCTTGGGGCAATGCGGAAAGGATCAGAAGCAGGTAGAGATATGTAAACCAGGAAACTACACTGCATAAAATAATCTCAGGACAGGGGGATGCACAAGGCTGGGCTGAACAGGACTAGCTTAAGCTAAACTGAAATCAGGATTTTGCCCTGAATCCTTGCCTTACTTGAAGCAAGGCATTCAGGCAGCAAAACCCCTACTGAGAAGGAAGCAGTGGGCCCCCATGGACCCTCTGTGAATGTCCTTGCTCACTGTCTACATCTATGAGACAGATAGAAAGCAGGGCCTAACCAGATGCAACAAGAGGCTAAATCTGGAAATACAACAAAGCAACTGAAACAAGCCAATGGGACTTGAGTGCAGATGTGCCCATGTTGTGCTCAGCTTATGAGCAGCAGGATCTGCGTGGCTGCTGGACTGGCCATGCCTCTCCAGCAGGAGCAGCATTTAACCATCCTCCTACAAATCCTGCCACCAGATGCTTTTCCTCCTGCTGCCACCATGAAACACCCAGCAGGTCAGCAGCTTGAACCTCACTGGGAAGCACCAACCCTGACTACTTGTTTCCTAGGCAGGCTTTTGTCACTGCAAGCCAAAGCAGCCTCTGGTGCAGGTGGCCTTGTAGCCAGTCTCCTGGTGGAGAACAGCACAAGTGAGCAGGGCGAGGGGCTTCCTAAAGCAGGATGTGATGCTGTTTGACTTGTGCTGTTCATGTTGGTTTCTGTTTCTGTGTTACTGTGCCCTTTGCTCATGTGGAGCTCTTGGTCTCCTGTGCCAGCACTGCTTCCCTTGGGGCATTTTTTTTCCTTCTTCTTTTACCATCTTTACAGCTTGTTTTCCTTCCTGCATCTGCAAGGCTGCCTCCAACAAAGCCTTGGCAGACAATCTTATCTTACAGCACAACCAGTCCTACTCCTTTCACTACAATATCTCATCCGCTCAAATGCTTGGCTGAAGTAAGGCCCTCTCTGGGAAGTGTGGCTGCTCCACACATGCCCTGCCCACTGATGCTGGCAGCTTTGCCCTTTGGGAGGGGCACAGGCAGAGCCATGTCCTGACAGGGAGGACAGGAGAGGGGCAGCTGCAGGATCTCAGCTGTAAAAAGGCACTTGGAGAGGTTTGCGCTGTGCTTGCTGTTTCTGGAGAGGAATGTTAATTAAATGGGTAGGAGAGGTGACTGAGTCTGGTTTTTAATCCCCCTTGGCTTATTCACTTGATTTGAAATGCCTTTTTTTTTTCCCCGAGTTTGTGGTTTTAATATTTTGGCAATCAAAATAGTCCTGCTCCAGAGCATCTGTGGGGAAAGGGCCTCACACCTATTTCAGGAGAAAAGGTTTTAAAACCCCACAGGGAAAGCTAGATCAAGAAATTTCATTGTTTACACCTTGAAGCAGATATTCCTGTTAACTAATGCACCTGAAAGTATTAAAGAAAGTGTGGATACAAATAGCAGCAAAATTAAAGGCACCAATCTTTTGCCCAAAGACAACCTGCAGACCAGGAAATACTTAATCTTATGCAAAATTTGAAAGCAATGTACTGTCCTGACCGGGATGGTCTGAAAGTCTCACGATACTTGCTTTTTTTATGTTTCTGGGGCAGGATGGTGAATTTAGGGGAACTGCAACTGAAAGTCTGTTCTCCAAAGGCTTATAAAAGCTTCACATCGCTTGATAAGTCCATAGGAAATTGAGTTACTGGGTGCAGCATTTCAGATGGATCCAACTCCCATTACGATCAGTGATTACCTTTCTGTTTACTTTTAAAGGCACTCATGAAGGGCCTCACTGACTGTGTTGACAGGCAGATGCTCAAGATGACTTGTTTTGTAGTGAGGGTTAGAGCCTTATTTAGTAACCAGCCATATGTTTTCTCATACTGTTTACCTTTTGGTTCTGGGTTACAACTGATTGTCATTGTTTTACAAATGAAAAGGGCTAAGACCACCACTTTTGTCAAATGCTGTGCCTAAAGCACAGAGCAGGATCATAAATACTCCTTTATACTAAATATCTTCTGATGCACTAGGTTTGAATTTATTTTACTTTGTTGCTGCATCCAGCCCTTTCTAACTGGCATTTCCTGGAGCCTCCTGCCGGTTGCCAGCAAGAGCAGGCACATCTCCTGCGAACCATGCAACTTTCCCTGGCAAGGGGGGACAAGGTTTCCCTGGATGCCAGTGGAGGTGGATCCTCCAGTGCCTCATGGTATTGCAGGGAGTCACAGGTGCAGGCACCATGGGCACCAAAGCCTGTGACAATGTAACAGCATAGTCCAAATGTACCTGTGCAATCTGAAAGTACAATCTGGGGCACAATCTAAAAGTAACTCCAGGCATTAAGGAAGGAAACCAGAGTCTTCTGTCTGACACTGTATGATCAACTGAAAAAATGACAGTTCTTTTACAAGTAGCAGCTTCTGGGGTTTGGTGGGCTCCTGGTATATGCATTTTTAGGGTTTATTTTCCTTTACTTTAGCATGAAGCTTAGAAACTTATGCTGATAAAAGCTGAAACACTGATTTAATCATGGGAGTCTACAGGCTGTCAGAAATATCAGCTAGCCTGAAGTTTGCAATAAATCATTGGGGCTTACAACTCTGTTACTGACAGTTGAAGAACTAGCATTTGCTGAGGACAGAACTACAAAAAAGTCCTCTGAGTAAATTTTTAACCAAAATATAAACATATATATGAATGAAGAATAACAGTTGTGCTTGTTGTGTTTCTCTGGTTTCTCAATCAAATTTGCTCCATGTGCAGCTTAAACATCTGCATTTCCTTTGGCTGTCAGCTGCTGATTGCCATCTCCTCATGAAAACCTGACCTTTAGAGATTAACCACAATGAGTTGCTTTGCCTACCCACAGTTGTTTAATGCCTGGAAAATACACAGGTCTTACTTCATTTTAATTTCTTTAATGCATGTGTCTCATTTCTGTTCTCTCTGCTCTTTATCTCAATGTCACAAAGCATAGGAAATGCTGCCCAAGGGGGGCGGGTCACTCAGAACAGCAATTCTTCCCCCCCCCCTTCCCTAAATTAATGAAGTCAGGTGAAGAGTGGTGCTTTTGCCTCTCTACAGAGGTTGGATCAGATCCTGCTGGTTTGCTTTTAAATGCAGAGCACCCTGAGCCACCAAAACCAGTGCGGTTTCCCCACTGAGAATGGCATTAAATGCCAGGCTGAGGTCCTGGTGAGCTCAGGGGATGTCTTGGGAGAAAGGGAGGAAAAGAGGGAGTGAGCATGGACATATGCATGTCCTTTCCCTCTCCAGCCACCCACCAGCAGTCCTGGGGATTTCTGCAGTGGCAGAGCAGGTGGGAGCCCATATCAGCCACCCCATGCTCTGTGTTGGGGAAGGGTTTGGGCCAACTTCATGTATGTTTTTTTGGTAGACTTGTTCTGCAAAGCAAAGCTGAAGGTCTTCTTTTCTGAAAACTAGCACTTGGGTATTGGATTTGACAGTTTTGTCACTGCATCATATAGACCTGCTTTAGAAATGCCCTTCAGCTGAGCTGTGTGAATCATCGCAAGATGATGCCTACAGGAAAGAGAAGTGCACTTGGTGACATCTTCTTCCCACAACTATTTCTTTACGATGGACAAAGAAGTCTGGCTGTACAGTCTACACAGAGAAGATGGGTTTACTTCTCTTCAGCTGGTGAAAAGTGGTATTATGCCTTATGCAAAGGAGGATTTTTCCCATGAACATGCTTATGAAAGCAAATAAACAGAGAACCCAGTATTCCCCTGGGAGTAACTCTTATCATAAAGCTATACTGCCCTGATATGAGAGGGAGACCACCACTAGGAAAGGACCCAAGGAACAGGGTGCCAGAGACCCTAGGCCCTTCTCTGTGGAGGGGACAAGCTTCCCATACACCCGTGTGCTGGAGGAGACAGTCTGGCTCTGCACATACCCACTGCACAGACTGAACATCTTGGTCTTTCCCATTTACGTGGGGATTAGTCACGTCAGGGTTTGGATGTTGCAACTTTGATGGCGTAATCCTGCTATGTCTTTGGTAACTTGGAGTCTTCCTGGAGAAGACGGGAAAGAGTTTAATGTCTGATGTGAAAGCAGAAACATCTATAAAGGTATTAAAGTCCTTCAGGACACATTCATATGTCATAAAGAAATGAGAATAATAAATGGTGCAGAGGTGATTTTCTGTTTTGATCTGTCATTGCAGACCACTTTCAACTGAATTTCTTGATAAATATTTAATATTGAGTATGCAATTCCACTTTGACATGAAAGCTTCACGGACATGCAGTCATAATACATCAAAACCCCCATATTTCTAAAAGAAAGTTAAACTATTCCTGTTCAATGTATTTAATCTTTCCAGATTTCTGTAATATTTCTGCATTACTTGAGAAGCTGCAAGGACCCTGAGTTTGCTTTGGCTGGTGATCACACTGTCAGCAACCCATTGAAGTTCCAGAGGACAAGGTGCTGGAAGGAGCCAGTGGCCCTTGTGATTTGTGACAAACATCACACAAAATGAGCTGCCAACACTGTGGACATCCCGACCCCCCCACCATTGTTGTCTTGTATGAAAAGCAAGTAAGTGGTGAGGACTGGGTGTCTGCTTGTAAGCAGACTGCAAGGGTTCATGCAAACCCATGGCTCAAACCCATCCCTGTCAACGAAGGTGTAGCTCTTGTTTGGTGGTGACTCAGTTTGGCCTCTTTTCATCCAAGCACCAAAATCACAGCTGAAACAAAACATCATCTTTCTCAGGCTCTGCAGACTACCAAAAATGTAGCATGCTTGTCTTAGTGTGTTTTGTTTGCATCACACTCTGCCTTTGTTAAATTTCTGTTAAAGCATCTCAAACGTGGTTATAGGGAGATTTCCCTTCAGCCTTCACAGCATCCTTCATTTCTTATCTTCTGCAGTCACCCTGCTGCTATTGCACTATGGGAACAAAGGTGTTTTGCCTAAATATTTGTGAAACTCCCTGCGCCTGTAACAAACCTTCTTGAGCTTTGACAGAGGCTCGACTGCTGAACTGAGGCAGAGAAAAAACCTGAGGGACAAAGGCCTGTATGAGAGCCAAGACAGCCCAGGGACTGTTGAAGGTGCTTCTGGGCAGAGGGAGAGGAGGTTGAGATTCCTGCTGGGCTCAGAGATGCTTTTGAACACCATGGTTTCATCTGATATGATTTCATAAAGCTAACATTTAAGGGTCAGATGATGTGATATGCTGCCTTCAGACATTGCATATACAAGCCCAGCCCACTGTTGAGACAAAAGTGGCTTTAAGCCCTGTCTGTCCATCTATCTGATCCATCTGCTCGCCTATTGCCAGTTGGCATGAGGGGTTCTTTTATCTGAAACTATTTCCAACTATGTCTTCTTTCAGAAACTCCAAAGTGCTTGCATGAATTGAAAGAGCTATTTCCCTCCTTTTGGCTGGGCAGCATTCTGGATTCAGATTTCACAACAGGTATTTGAGCACGTTTCCCTCCTTTTGGAAGGGCTGCTACAGCAAGTCATCTATCATAGGAAGGGTATGTCTTCTGCCTAAAAAATACATCATTTTCTCTACCTTTTTAGAAATTGCAGGTTGGTGATGTATTACTTTTGGCAAGCCATGTCCAAAATGTGAGCAGGGAAGGTTTGTATGCACGATTGGTCTCAAACTTGAGTGGGGAGGGGTGCTGGGAAGGAAGCTGTGTCTCAGATGGCTGCATCTTTTTGAGGCTTGGTGTGGCCTGGGTTTTACAGATGGTCCTTTTGAAACTGCACAGAGACCTCCAGGTGTGAAGTCTAGAATAACATCCAGGGAATGAGATGAAATTTCCAGTGCTGGAGAGATGATCCTTTCACTGTTCTTGTCTGCCTGGCTGAGATACTGGTTGTTTTTAATCCGTATCGGTTATTTGGAAAAGACATTTTTGATGCTCTTCAGCCCAGACATACCAAAGAACATTGCAGCTCTGTGAGGGATTAAAAATAAAAAAAGGGCAAAGGAAAGGGGGCTTAGGTAGTAGTGTTGCTCCTGGACACTTGAGTGTCCAGTGATGATTACTCTATTTCCTTAGGGCAATACCCAAGCTACTGAATATTCAGTTTTTCAGGAGTAGCTTTGATATGTCTCATGGAAGGAACTGTGAGATGGATGGTATCTCACTTGTTTTAGGGAGTTTTGAATGTCCTCCTCTTCATACCAAACAGGCTGATGTTCTCACTTACCTAAACAGCAGCCACATAAGGGAGCAAATCCTGCAAACTGTCCTGTGCTTCATGGTTACACTGTATGGATGGACAGTGGCATAAGGCAGAGATCTCCAGCTACCTGATGGAGAAGTGTTTGATGAAAAGCTGAGGCTATTTCCCACTGTATGCCAGCTAGCTTAAAAATAAAATCTTTGTTTTGTTTTTTTAGTTCTTTTTTTATGATGTAGCAGTTCGTGGCCAAATCACAGGGTCTCGAGGGAGCATTCTGGCTGAAGGAATGACTTCAGAATTTGGCCTAGCATAACTTTAAGATAAAAGCTTTTATGTAATCACTAATTCACAGTTGCAGTTGCTTTAGCTTCTCTCATTATCATTCTTAAGTTATTTTTTTCATGCTGGGAGTTGGATTTTCCTGGCACTGCATCTGTTTTCAGCAATGTATACACCACAACTGCTGACAACTAGGAGTTGGAGCCCATGTTCCTCGACCCTGGCTGTTGCTTGTTTTTTCTGGCACCACTTTAAAGTCTCCCATCTGCGCTTGTCTCCTGATGACCAGCGGCAGTCCTTCAGCTGCGTGAGAAATGCCTGATGTTATCCTGTTGTTCTCGCACTCCTCTGGACCTATTTCTTGGGCCAGGCCACAAATGCCGTCCTGCAGCGACTATGCAGCCCTCGCCTGTTCCTAGATAGAGCCTTGTCAGGGCCAGCCATAGCAGCACTTCCATCCCATTCCAGCTCTTCCCTGTGGTTACTGGAAGGCCCAGTAACTTTGTGCATTTCAGCTTGGCACAAACAGCACTCTGCTGCTTCTCTGGTTTTCCAGTCCCCTTTGCTTTTCCATAAAATACTCCCCTTTCCCATTGACCTCTGTTCCAGCTAGGACCAGCTGATAACCTCTGCACCCTTCAGCTGCTGAAAGCCAGAGGAAGAGTTTTCCATCTCTCTCTCTACCTGGCTCTCATCTCCAATGGGCTATTTTTTTTTTCTCAAGCCCCATATCCAGCTTACTCAAAAGATGCTGCTGTTCCTCTTAGAAGCATTTGGGATGAGTGCAGCTGTTTTATGCTCAGATTCCTCCTGCCTTGGCTTATGAAGACTATGACTTTGTAAGGGATGCATGCTGTTTGGTAACAAGCAGGTGTCCTTGCTTGGCTTGTAGGGTGGATATTTCTCAGAGCTTACTCTATAGTTTAATGTGTGCATGGTGTGTTTGACAGATTAACAGTGTGTTCATTCCTCCACCACTGCTTGTCTGTCTTTGTTTATTTTTGTAATTCCTGTTATATTGTTTCATTTGTTATTTTTAGTTTTATTTTCCAGGCCTCTTTCTTTTCCTTTTGCTCAGCTTAAAGGAATCCTTTTTTGAGTTTTCTTGGTATTTGCAGAGAAAAATATTAGTACTGTTGAGTGTTTCGTGCCTTTTTATCATCCCTCACCAGACAGGGCGTGCAGGAGCTTGTGCATGCATGTTTCTTCCCTGTCCTCATTCAGGTGTCAACTTACTTTCATCTTCCTACACCTCCCAGTGCATGTTGCAGCTTTACCTGGCGCTCAGGGTTTCCATTACACTCTATAGCACAGCTGCTATGATGCAGCAGTCTTCAGCCATCCCACTTTCTGCTGTTATTCACTGGCTGCCACCAGGAAAGCAACATTACCCCAAGCTGGGAAATTACTGGGAATTACTCCCTTCTGGAGACCGGCTCCCACTGGCAGCAACACTGGTGGCTGGGCATGTAGTTCTTCCTCGTTCAGGAGAGAGCAGTGTCCCAGTCTGGCTGCATTTCATGGAAAGCTATTTTCAGCTGATCTCCTTTCCTGCCTGCCACTGCCCTGCTGGTTTCCATGGTATTCATGGTTGTGTAGGGGTGGCGATTTCTCAGCATCCTGGCAACTTTCCAGGCTGCTTCCCCATAAAACCCTGCATGGTTTCAAACATATTTTTTTTTTTCTTATTTTTCCTTCATCCCATAGAGCTGCTTTTTAGGCAGTTAATCTGTTCCATCCTTTGCTTATCTCACAGGCACAGTGTGAGGTTGTGCCCATCTTGCTGGCAGGTTACTTTGAGATCCTCTGATGAAAGGTTTGCTGTAAAGGCAAAGAATGATCATAGCCATGTGATCGCTTTGATTTCCAGGGGACAGCGCAGAGCATCCTACTGAAATAATAACAGAAAGTCCCAACAGCAACAAGCTCATTCTTGGAACCAAACTTAAATGGGATATCATCCCCATTCACTTCCATCCTATTGTGCAAGGGCTCCTTCCATATTTTCATCCACCTTCTGAAAGCTGCTGTGCCCTGGCAGGAGGTTGGTGGGCACTGTGGGTGTGTCCTCCCAGCCCAGTTACACATCTGTAATGGCAATGCAGAAAAACATCAGAAAATCTCTTGTGTTATAGATGAGGCCTAATTCTTGTCAATCCTGTTCTTTGTTTTTTGGTTTGGTTTTGCTTTGTTTTTTTTTAAAAAAAACAAACAAACCAAAACCAACAACCAACCAAGCAAAAAAAAAAAAAAAAAAGCCCAAACAAAAGCAAAACAAACCAGGGCTTTGCTCTAAGCAACAGTTGGAGTGAGCTGAGAACACAGCTGGTCTCAGCTTCATGCAGGTTTTCGTAACAGTCTTTAGCGATAATAGTCTCATTTTTTGGAAGTGAGGAATTTGCTGCTCTTCAGGTTGAATGAACTCTGATCAGGCTTGGACCTCTATGCACCAGGGTGAAAAAACACCCTGTGTCTGAGCTGCAAGAGGCCAGAGGAGTTGAAGAGAGGGAGTGCTATGTTTGGATAAACACAGAGCAGCCTCTGTTCCATTTAATATGGGAAGGGTGGTTAAATGGTGACCTTCTCAGCTAAAGATGGCAAGTCTGTGATCTGTGGCTTCGGCTGTTTTGGGCTCTATTTCATCTGAGGGTAAAATACCCAACAACAGGCTAATAGCAGATCGAAGGCCCACATTGTTGAGATGGGTTTAATAGCCCCAAGTTGAACAAAGATGCTTCTTGGTATACTGAAGAGAAACAGGCTGCAAACTGCAACATGTATTAACTGTTTTCATTTGTAGAAACCCCAGGAGGAGATAATACAGT
Source organism: Chloroceryle amazona (assembly GCA_027560015.1). NCBI lineage: Eukaryota > Metazoa > Chordata > Aves > Coraciiformes > Cerylidae > Chloroceryle > Chloroceryle amazona. The sequence continues at coordinate 40,601 of JANHFX010028646.1, forward strand.
AGTAGCAGCTGCCCCTAGAATTATTTGTACACATGTTTGGCTCCAAAGCTTTCTGCCCAGCTGGTTGGAGGTCACTGTGAGCACTGATAAGTATTTGCCAAATGCTGAGAAGATGACAGGACAAGGTCAGAAGCTCTTCTAGTAGCAAGCAGAGCATGTTTAGCAAACAACTGCTATCTCCTGAACTAGGGTGAGAGATTTCATCAACAAAACAAGCAGCGGAGGTCTGAATGCTAGTGAAGGGCAAGAGGAATTTGCTTTACAGCTTTTGGCTGAACTGAGAGAAAGATGGGGCTTGCCGTTTCCCTCTGAGCAGAGGATTATCTGCTGACCTGCCTCAGGCACCTCCTCCTGCGAGCAGGCACTGAGAAATTTTGAGTCTTTTCCAGCTGCATCCAAGCACAGTTTTGTCAGCGTGGCCAGCCATGGGAGTCTTCTGTCCCCCCACAAAATGTCACTGACACACTTCTGTCCCATCACTGTGTCTGTATCTGTTGCGGGCAGGCCAAAGAAGTGGGGCAGCTGTGGAATGGAGTGAAGGGAAGCCCAGCTCCAGCTCTGGAACAGTTGCAGGTGCTTGTACTTGGTTATCTGAATTTGGGGCCTCAGAAGCAGGCCTTTGGGATTGGCAGGCCTTTGCTCAGCTCTGCCCCTGCCCAGGGAGCTCTGGCCCAATGCGGTATTGTTTCAGGGGTGCAACCAGAAAGGCTGGGAGGGCTTGCAGGCGCTCACACCTTCTGCGTGCTGAGGTGGCCAAGGAGTGTGTGTGTCCTGTGAGCCTATACCTTGCCAGGGTCCATGCTCATGGATGATACCCTGGGTGGGAAGCTAAGGGAGACGTGAGGGCCAGTTGCCTTGGGTTGAAACATCAGCCCAGGCTGCCCCCTCAGAGGATGGGGGTGAGCTGAAACCCTGGCAAGGGAGCTGTGGAGGAGGAGGTTGAAGGCTGTGAGGGAGGGTGGGCTGGGGGTCAGGGAAAAGAGGAGAGGATGGGGTCTGCCTCAAGAGAGAAAGATTTTCATGGGACACTGGCATGGGGATTGTCTAATGGCCAGAAGGAGTTGGGGGGATGACTTTTGGGGCTGCTGGCAGGTCACGTCTGTGTGCTGGCCTTCACAGGGACCAGATTCATTCTCCATCCTACACCCCTTATTGCATGAGCCGTTGGGCCTTCCAGGCAGACAGCTACAGTTATGGCCTTACATCTCAGAACATCTGAAAGATTTAAGGCTGTGATTCTGTCTGCCCTTGCTCATCCCCTTCTGCTGCTACTGGGGGTGTGAGAATTTCAGCCAAGTAAATGGGGGCAGAGGTATGGGGGAGGCAAGTTTTCTTTTTGCTAAATGCAACCTCTCTGAAGTTGAAGGGATGGTTAAAAGTAAATGAATTTGAAAGTGAACCTGGAAACAATTTTAGAGAGGGGAAACCTTGCTCAGACACGGATGTTATGGGCTTTGTGAGGGGTTAAGGACAGGAAGGCTGGGGAAGAGCAATATGCAAAACATGGAATCATAGAATGCCCTGGGTTGGAAGGGACCTCCACCGGTAGTCTAGTCCAACCCCCTCAGAGCACAACTATTTTAATGAGATTTCATCTGTAGAAAAACTACAAACTCTTTGCTATGGAAACAAAGGGAAATTTTTCCTTCAGAAGGCTCTGCCCACTTGTCCCTCCATACTTATTTATGCCTGTGCCTTTCATCTGAAATTGCAAGCAGAAGTAGAGCTTTCAGAGTCTAAGGGCTGTCTGTGCCCCTTAAGCCACATACACAAGGCTTGCATAGCCCCTTTTGTGCTCTGGAAGTGGCCTCTGGAGGCCTGATTCTCATTTGTGAATCAAAGTGGTTTAGTTCTTTGCAATTTCAAATGGTGGTAGATAGCGTGGGGTGAAGGGAGCAACTGTTCCCTCAGTGCTTGCTGTGTGCCTGAGCAACTGAGAGCTGGTGCTGGTGGCTGGAGTTGGTGGTCTGGCCTGGCCTGTATCGCTTCAACAAAGGGATTCCTGATGGAATGTTTCAAGGAAGCAGTTACTTGGGTTTATGTTTCCAAATCAGTTTGAGGGGGGCAAGCAGGCCATACAGACATATTGATTCATTTCTCGATCTTTGAACATTCTTCAAAGATAAAAATAAGTTTCAAAATTGTCAGGCATGTCAGATGTCATGATACAGGCAGAAACATAAGGGATAAAAATCTCATGTTTGGTGTAGTAAAAGGTAATAATTTTACTTTTATCTTTTTTCAGGTGGTGTTCCTGGAGCTGGCCACATTCAGGAGAGGAACACTGAGCAGCCATGCTCAGAGCAGCACCTTCTTCTGCAAGTAACAGCTTCCAGAGAGCTCAGCGCTCTGCCCTTGTGTTAGCAGTGGTAGCAAGCCCCAAGTTCAAAGATGCCTCAGTTCTAACTCTTTATTTCCACTGTTTCTTACCTTTGTAAAAGAAGACAAAACCTGAAGAAGCTTTTCTGTTGGCTTCATATTTGATGAATCCTTTCTCAATGCAAAGAGAAACTATTGTATGAGCCTGAGCAAAAGCTGTTCCCTCGACACTGCTGGCCACCCCTTGCAAAGGAAATAGGGAGAGACCAAGGAGCCAGGTAAGAGCAGAGGCTGAGAGCTGCACTAAAGCTGCTGAAAGACAGGGAGAAGGGGGCATGTGCTCTGTTACACCAAAGACTGACCAAACTACCAGCTCAGAGGAGAACCACAGCTACAAGTGAGCTTCCAAAGAAAGGATGAAAAAAGGTAGGGAGCAAATGTAACCCGGACTGTGCCCTCATCCCCACCAGCCAGCCAGGCTTGGCAGGCAGCAAGGAATACGTCAGAGCCATTCAAGGCACACAGTGTGTCCTGCAGGGAGTGTAGCAACACTGTGAGAAATTAAAAAAACAAAAAAAAAAAAGGTGGCTTTTGAAAACCAACCTGGTTTACGCTGCCAGTTACCTCATGTAGTGAGTGATTAAAAAAACCAAACCAAACAGCAACAGCAAAAACAATCCCAAACCAACACAAAATCAGAAAGGAAAAAGAAGGTAACAGTAAGAGAAGTGTGCTGGAGATTCTGTGAGCTCTATTCCCAGCTGCCTGTCCTGAGAGTGAGAAGGCTCAGGTAGCTCTCAGGAATGAAACCCTGCAGGTTCATGGTGATGACATACCCCTCTGCTACCAACCAGAAGATGATTCTAACACAACTCCTTACTTTTCTATTTCTGATGAAGTCCATTGTTGGATTTAATGAATAAGTGATGTTTTGGACTGATAAACACCTTGCAGCAAATTTCTCATTTTATGTTGTGATGAACAAGCCAAGAGATTCAGGCAAGCAGTAAAAGGCCTTTAACATACAACTTCAGACTTAATTCGAAGTGGTAGATGCTTTTCAGTTTGAAAGTTTCTCTTACCTCCACCCCTATAATGGAGATAAGGTTTCCACAGACTAAGCAGTGTTATCTCTAAAACAAGATAGTGATGCTACAAACATTGTCGATAGTTCATTATCACAGGGAAAACAGCACATACTATGAAACGTATAAATGTCTGTGAGCCATTTCACTGCTAATCCTTTTAGATACAAAATATGCCCTTTGTGTGTTTATCCCACAGCGTGCATCTTCCTCCTCCTCCTCCCTGAGTACCAAAGGCTTCCTTGCCCTGTGCCCAACAGCTTATGTTTCCAGGCTTGACCCTTGCATCTTTGACCATGCAATTATGGGCTCCCCATAGGAAACCACTCATTGTATCAAGTCCAGGGAATGTGAAACCAGCATAGAAGAAAATAAGTTCAATATCAAAATAGATCTTTCCAGGGATTGCCCCAAATGTAGCACAACTAATTTTTTCATTACATCAATTCAAAGTCTCCCATCGAAAGATAAACAAGCTGCCACAAAACCTCTTCTGATGTAGGATGATGATGTCAAAGACATGATAGTGATGTCATGGCTCCATTGCAGAGTATGGTTCACCTTACAGTAGATTACACAGTAACATGCTAGAGTTAGAAAAAAATGAGTCTGAAAACACTTACTAGTTTGTACTTGAAAATGTTGGGTTTTTTTCAAAGGCTTGATGGTGTTTTTTTCTGTGCTTCAGAGAAAAAGAAAAATGAAGCCTTAACAGCCTTCAGATGCACTTTTAGGAGTCTAAAGGCCAAAAGTAATGTCTGGCGCAGATTATTTAACTGGAATAAAGGGGAAATTAATTCCCTCTGAGGCAAGGAATTCAATTTACCATTTCCTTACGGCTGTTGGTAGAATTGTGAGCATGAGAGCCTGCCCTGGTACGTCATGCTGCAGGAGGTTTTACCACTCACATCGTGGCGGGGCAGGCTGTCTGTCACGGGTAGTGCTTTTCCTGCCTCTCAGAAAGGACAGAAAGGAATTGACTTTCTTCTACAAATCCAGGGCTTCAACCACAGTTTAGTGTCTCTCTGTCCCTGTTTTGTGGAATCTGTTTGCCCCAGACGAAGACAAGCCCTTGAAAAGGAACAGAAACCAGCAATGATTCGGAGAAGGTGGAAGTGATGTTGGTAGGTTGTGGGAAGGCTCTGAAGGGCAGGGTGCCTTTCTCTGTTCCCCCAGAAAGCTGTCCATGCTGAAGAAGGGTACTTCTGGGTCCAGGTTGCTTCTAAAGTCTCCAGAGGATTCAACACTTTTCTTTCTGCGCATCATGTGCCTACTTCCCTGCAACTATGGCCTTCCCACAGCCACCCTCACTATCCTGGCCCCTAACTCCAAAGGAACTTACGTGTGTCCGTTGCTGCCTCCGAGCAACACCCCAGATTGGACACTGATGGGAAAATCTATATAAAATAAGTAACTGAATACTTCCAAGGGTGATGATGTCTGTGTGTGATTACTTGTTTGGCTGAATGGATGGAGCTTTAGCTGCTAACTCAGCAGACTGTAAGTAGACAGCATTGTCTTTTCAGTTCATGCTGGCTGCAGTTCAGAATGCTAATAATAACCTAGAGAGCTGTAATAAGGTGTGGATCCTGGCTCTCAGAAACCACCTCTCTCTCCATGTACTGTTACAGGAAGCGATATTGGGGAGATATCTTGCTGACAGTTCCCTAATTTAGCAATGAGTGGCGGGCAGTTGCGGTGGAGATCTGTACCAAATCCTTTATTTATTAAGCTATTCCTTAAGATCCAGAATGGGTGTATTTATTTGTAGGAAAGTCTGTGAACATCTTGACTGTTGTTACAACATATGTTTATGTGTAAGAGTCAGTGCTATGGGGATGCTTTGTTTTTAAATTAGGAACAAAATATCCCCTAAAAGCTAAACATCAGGCCACTTTCTTCTCCTCTTTCCCCAACACTTACGACAGCACTGAGACAACACTCTGGCCAAGCCGGTGGGTAGCCAAGTATAATTTATGGCTTGTTTTAAACGGATTTGTTGACTTCATGAAAGGCCCTGTCAAAAAGAACAGTCCCCTGAGTCCTAACAATGATAACAGTTGTGTTGCATCAGTGCTGAAAAACTCTTGGATAGCAGTGAGCCTATCCTGAGAAATCTTTATTTAAAGTGCCTGAGCATTGCATTTCCTCAAAAGAAACAGGGTGAAAGCTATTGTTGGAAGTGGGTTTTGTTTTGTTTTTTTATCTTTAGTTCATTTTATTTTCCACTAACTGGAGTACTCTCTTGGAAGCGTGAAAATAGTTTTCCACATTCCACGTTATTAAAAATAAAGATGTGTGGTATTTAAAGGAGGAGCTGCTAACAAGGAAATATTTAATTTCACTTATGTACAGTGTTGAATTTGCAAGTTACATCAACAGGTTCGCATCTGCATCAGCGTGACTGACAGCGGGCAACATCTGAGATGCGTATTGGCCTTATGTCTCACCTCAGGGTCTCACCGAAGCATCGCGGCAGCACCAGTGTGCTCATGCAGCTCTTCTGTTCAAAGCTCCCACGTCCAAGGGCAAGACACCTGCTCCCTATCCTGGACTTGGTGCACATCAGACTCTCATCTCAGGGAGGTTGCAGCCACGATACCCCGGCTCTCTGCTGGTGTCCTGCCTGCCCCCTGCCTGGCTGCCAAAACAGCGAACAGTGGCAAAGGAGCACCTGTTTTGTCAGATCTCCTCGTTCTATGTCTCAGAAGTCTCGTCTCCATTAAATTCAGTATTGTTTCACTGGGTGAAGCTCTCCCTGGTAGAAATAGTGTTTCAGTCAGAATATTTTCTTTTCAATCTTGTTGTTACAAGTTTTCTCTTGTCTCCCCCCTACCGCTACCTGAACCTGCGCCACAGACTTGCTGTGCTGCAGCTGTGCAACTTTTCCTTATCCTGAGTATTCTTCTGTTGGTCTTATGTGATGTTGCTGAATATTGTGCTAGTGAAATCCTAGCTTACAGATGAAACAGCATCACTGAAAGAATTACAAATATGTTCTCGTCCAAGCACATAACAATGAGTGAGTGCGGCAGTTTAGATCTCTGGTTTCCTTCCAGCACTGTGGGAAAAGGAAGCTGCTTCTGTGCTTAGACAGCAGCGATTACTTCCTACATCTGTGTGGTGAAGCCGGGGTCGGCCCCTCCTCGGCCTTGCCAGCTCCAGAGAAACGGTTGCAGCAGCTCCAGCTCTGCACCGGTGTGCAGCCAGGGAGAGGCCCTTCTTAGTCTCGCTGGGCTAGGAAGGACCTGGCCCGGGAGGAGAAGGCCTTTTGCAAAATTCAGAAGAAGTCGGAGAGGGAGGAGAAACTCTTGCAAACTGCTGGGATTGCAAGTCTGGGAGATTAGTCCAAGGACCTGATATAAACTCAAGCAAAGCAGATCCACAGCTCTACGGCCTTCACAAGGGTGTTTCTTAATCAGGGTCTGGTTTTTTTTGTGAAACTGAGACAAAGTAATTGTATTAAAAATGGCATGCCTTGTTCCTTTCTAGGAAAACAAAGAACAAAAAAACAACCCATTTTGTGGAGAGAGAAAAAGTAAGTATTTTAAGGTAGAATATCTGATTTGTACAATATATTTTGGAATTATTAATTAATGAGTCAGAATTAATGAGTTAAAACTAGAGCCATTAAAATAAGGCAAGACCTCTGTCATTAACTTCAGACTGAGCTGGTTTTGATACATGTCATAAACAGTTACAGTAGCTTTCTTTTACCATCTAAACAGTGAAAGTGCAGTACAGCCCACACCTTCAGGTTCTTGTTTGATGTGAACAAAGTAGATCTTGCTTTTTCTGACTGGTAGGTACAGCTGGGCAGAAGGTCCGTTGCATAGCTGGTGTCTTCACTGAACCAGAACAGCAAGTGCCCCCCACCCCCCCCAAAAAAAAAAAACAAACCCACGATTTGGTTGTGGGTTGTTGGTTTGGGTTTTCGTTGGTTTGTTTTTTTGTCTCTTGGATATAAAATGATTCTGTTTATTGTTGGGGTTATTTTGGGGTTTTGATTTGTTTTTTTTTTTTTGTTTCTAAAGGTTATTTCTTGACAGTTCACATTCCACAAATAACAGGAAGGATACTGTGGTTAACGTGCGGTTGCAGTTCTGGAAAGTGGCAATACAAATTACAATTTGGGATTCTATATTTTATTGTCTCTCACCAACAGCCGTGTAAGAACTGTGCAGATTGGAAGATACTGCAACCAAGTTTTTAAACATTTTTATAACTATCAGCCACAGAAACTCAGCTTGATGCTAGCAATGTCAGACTATGTCTGGCCAAAGTATCACAAGGATAAAAATATTATTAGATTTTATTTAACAATTCTCTGGATGATGCAAGAATCAGATTACAGGTATTTCATCTGCTACAGCTTACGAAGAAGAAGGGAGTTATGCAAAAGCCTTTCATTAAAATACTATCTCTGATTTGCAGCTAGACCATTTTATGTACTAGCATTTAGTATTTTGATGTGTGGAATTGGATTTTTGAATTTCTATTCTTTTCACCCTGTTCGTGAAACTAGTGTAGGAATTTAGGCACAGGGAGGCATTTTTCATAACCAGCCTGTCTGTGAAGGTGTCTTTTGTGTGCAGGACGTGTTTAAGAACCTTTTTCTACGCTACACCCAGTAAAACTTGTTTGAAAGATCCTTGCTAGACCAGAACATCGAACACTACGTTCCAGTCAGAGTTCTCCCATCAGGTGCCGGCCTCATTGCTCTGATCCTGTGCAAGACGGCGGAACTTAAAACATATGAACAGCTCGGTGGCTTGACTATCTTTCTTTGAAATCACAGCATCTCTTAATAGGCAGATAACGATTTTGCTTGGGAGAGTCAGGACGCTGAAGGCGAATTGCTGAAGGCAATCTCAGGGCCTGCAGAAGATCTTTTTGTTAAACGTTGGGTTTGTATGTTTGTTTTTGTGATTCTTGAGCTCTCGCTTCCCTGCTGACAGGCTCTCGGACGTTTTTCCCGCAGGCTGCCCGGGGGTGGCTGGTTGGCGGCCGCGGCCTTCCTGGGAAGGTCCGCCGGAGCCTTCTCCGGTGCCGG
>JANHFX010028649.1:8579-25033 GCA_027560015.1 Chloroceryle amazona
CTCCCTTCCCTTCCACACACGCCTGGCTGCGGCCCCCCCAGGCACATCTCCAAGTCTTACGCTCTTGTGCCATTTCCCTAATGTTTCTTCTTCCTTCTATTTATCCAATTCCTTGGGGATTTTTTATCATCCTAGTACCTTCCCCCCATTTTCCAACCTCTGTTTTCCTGTTGTGCAGGGGACTGACTCTTCTTTCAAGAGTTTAATCCCGAAGATGATAGGAAGAGATCCCTAGGGATAAAGGCAAACGCAGAAAAGTAGCTGTGTTTCATGACGAACACCTAAAACCATCCCAAATACCACCCCTTCTGAGATGTTCTCAGTAAAATCTTAAAAAAGAGCAGCGATGGACCATCCCTTCTGCTGACTGCATAGAAATGGGGATGCAAGGGCATCTTAGCATTATTCCTGAGGCAAAAAGAAATGAACTAGACATCCAAATCATCTTTCCTACTCTGCTGCCCATACAATGTGTTCATAAGTCTATTCACCTTGACTAAAACCAGCAACTGCAACAGGGAGATCTGACATGGGTAATCCCACTTACGGGCCCACGGCTAAGATGCTGCTGTGTTTGGCACCCTTTAAAGCTGTCTCGTTATTGTCTCTGTAAGCTGTCTGGTTTCTCAGTTCTGAGGGGAAGAATATTCCCATCATCCAGATGACATCCTGCCTTCTGCCAACCTTTTGGCTGTGATAACATTTCCTTGAAGTTCTGTGTCTAGATAAAAGAGCCCTCATCAAACTCCGCATGACTGGGCTCGGGCTGCCTGAAACGGCAGTCTCTGCTTCTCTGCTGCAGACCTCCACAGTACACATTCAACACCCCTGCATTTACCACAGCAATGTTAACAAAGATTTTGGACTGATGACATATGACTTCTAAACTTGTTTTCCAACAGAAATACCAGAAAGTGTCAGACAGCTGCTTCTTTTTCAGTTTGAGGGAAGGCTACAGCTACTGGTAGTAGCAGTCTATCCTTGCAGCAAAGGGGATCCATCATACTCACTGTGCTCCCACCCTCGGCTCTGGTTGACACAGCTCTGCAATTTCAGCACTCCAAAGCCTCTGCACTTCTCCAGGGTAGCACCTGTCTTTTTCTAGGGAGTCATGTTAAATGTCCTATCTACAACAGGTCTTGTCTTCAGCTTTTTCTTCCAAGTAAAAAGGATTTATTTAGCAGAGTTCTTTTCTTTTGGTGGGAGGGCACTGGATTAAACTTGCATTATGCTCATCATTATTTTCTGCAGCAGAGTGGCCGCTTGCACTGAGATGAGGCATCAAAAGGAGGTCAGCGATGTTTAGCTCTGTTTAGCCAGACAGTGATGGCCTGGACCAGCCACAGCAGGCACTGCCTCCCCCCCTTGTTGGGCTACGGTGTGCAAGAGGTCTTAGGGGATATGGAGAGAGCCTGGGGCTGTGGAGAATGAGGGAGACAAGAATGTAATAAGGCGAGACAGGATTTCTGCAGTATGAAAAATAAGGCACAAATCATGGAAAGCAGATGTGGTTACTGCTGCTGTCCGTGGAGTAAATTGTCTCTTCCTGTCACATCATAGATGAGCTTCTATGGGACAGTGACACCACAAAGCCGTGGGGCCCACATACCATTTCTGTTCACCGGAGTCCAATATGGGAGATTTAAATCACACATTCACATGGCATCCTTAATGACCCAGCGAGCGAAGTATAAAATACCAGTAATAACCAAGTGCTGCAGTGAAACCCCTCAGGACATGGATGAGAAAGCACACGGCTCTGCTTCCCGCAAGACAGGTGCCGAGTTCTGACGGTGGCAGGAAGCTGCCACTGCGGCTGCTTGGTCAGCACAGGGTGCCAGCTGCACGGTACCATCACCATTCCGCAGCGGCCGCGGCTTATGTCTCTCTGGGCGCGACGTTGGAAAACCAGGTCATTCTCTTGGCTCATCCTCCTCTGATAACTCCTCTTTTCTTCCACTGCCGGGAAGCTGAGGATGGCATAATTAGTTTTCAGTAATGCTTAGCAATACGTGCGACTGCTTTTGGCTCAAGCCAAACAAGAAGTTTTTGCATAGTTTGCGTGCCCTAATAGGGGGGAAACTTGAGACAAGTTTGAGAGGTACCCATTTTCCTTGTGTTATAAAGATTCAGCTGATATTTTTCAAAAGACCACTAAGAATACTAATGACACGTTAAGCTTCCAGCACTTGTGGAACAGAGAATAAATGAGTGAGATTCCAATGAAAATACCAAATTATATACCTACCCATGCCAGATAACAACTGGTACTGCAACGCTGTCATAATGAGCAGCCTGAAATCAAGCCCTGAAGCAGGACTGTCCAATGTTGTGTAACTGCTTGAGGTTTGCAGGCAGACCAGAATCCTGATATTCCAAAGAAGCTGCAGGGGAAAATAAAAAGTCAACCCAAACCCCAGCTCGGAAACTCAGGCTTTCCTAAGGTGACAGTGGCTTTTAAACCTGCGAGGAATAAATTTTGAGAGGGTTGTACAGAGAGTGGTACAGACAGATAAAGCAATAAACTTTACTAAAGATAAAGTGATTTTGTGCTGTGGGTAAATACATAAACAAAGAATTATCTGGATGGTACAGTGAAGCCTGTATATTGGCAGAGTAACCATGTCAGTAATTAAAGCTGCATTAATGTGCTTGAGTGATGCTCTGAAAGTGTCACTGTAATGGCAGTCACAGCATCAACTAAAGCAACTAAGCTGTGAGATGAGGAGCAGTGAGCTACAGAAACTCCTTGCTAGGAGTGTGCTTAGAATTTGACATGCTAGAACACTATTAAGTGTAACATCATCATCATCATCATCATATCCCTGCAATATTAGTAACCGCTACAATAATTGCAAAATCACCCAAATTTTATGCACTATTTTGGGAGAAAAGATATTTTGCAATGAATTAGTTTGTGAAGTCCTAAACATGTGGTATCAGCTGTGCAAACCTCTGCAAACAAATATGGATCCATTCACTCAATTAGGTGAAAGTTACAGCTCACTGGGGGAAAAATGTCAACCAGAAAAGTTTGCAGATGGAGTTACTGGGAATACTTGTGCTTCTAAAGAGAGAGAAACACTTCCCAAAAAAATTGATACTCAAGCATAGGTGATCCTATCTGCCCAAATTCAGCAGAGTAATTCTGAAGAAGCTCTAGATACATTCATTTTACTACCACCCTTATCAAAATAGGATTTGACCCAAAAGACCACACAGCAATTAAACTCATCGTAACAACTCCAGATATAATAGAAACTCAGGTTAAAGGTAGGTTTCACATGTGTGGTGCTAACTGCAGGTATATTTGTCTTCTTTTTCAGCTTCGTCTCTTGCAAGCCATCAGGTTACAAATAGACCCCAAAGAAATAACTCCTTTTGGTAAGTCCAATGACATATTGCCTATTTCCTGAAGTGGTTAATTTAAGGAAAGCTATTTCAGTGGTACCCACAATGAGTACTGATGTGATAAGGAGTATCATCTTAATCCTCTACATTGGATGAAAACGTTGCTTTGGTTCACAACAGGGCATTCACAATTTCATACACATATGAGACCAACACTGACAATTTAATGGTTATGGATGTACAAAGAATTAATTTGAAGAACACCAGAACAAAAATCCTTCTTCAAATCTTTTCCAGGTTCAAATCTTGAATGTTAAGTGTGCTTAAAATGTAAATTGCTGCAAAAAGCATTTAGCCATGATTGGTCTTTTCTTATGAGTTTCAAAAGTGGGGTAGAGAAACTTCTCTGACACATTTAGACCCAGATTCTTGCATACTACATGTTTTTTGTTATAGTTAGACTGTGCAAATACGGGTTTTAGAAGTGGTTGTCATATTTGTAATGCAGCAACTGAGCTGTTCAGAAGAAACCTGAACCTTGCAGGGCCTCATCCCATAAAACAAATGGTGCCTTTTTCATCACCAGAGGTGCAGAGTTAAGTACCCCCTAGTTATCTAGTTAGGTCTTGTACTAAAAAAAACCCTCTGCTCTAGGAATAAACATTGCAAATGAAAAAAAAAATTTGACAAGCCACCAGATTTTTAGATGTTTTAATGCACATTTTCGGGGGGGAAGAAAAAGAGATTTCCATATTTGCTACATATTACAATAAATGCCCTTTTAAAAACCTTGTGTAAGATATGGTAATAGCTCTGGTTCGACTCACTGTTCATGCCTTACGATTTTCACTACAGTCAGAGGGACACCTCTTCCCACTGTCATGAGCACTTCCTCAGGGACCTTGTTCCAGTAGAGACCTCTGAGAATATGGCCCAAAAAGCCATGCAAAGAGACATTTTGTTGACAGCACTGTCATGAAGAGCACAAACCTTTTCTGTAGTTGTGCAATTGTGTTTCAACGGCATGAGAGGATAAAAATGAGTTGTGTAGGAAAAGTAGATCTGTGGGACTCAGCTGAGGCCCCAGGCTCTGAACAGAAGCCAGCACGGTGGAGCTGCTCAAATAGAAGACTTTGCTTCGAAGCTGGTGGAGGTACTACCATGGTAGCATCTTCAGTCATTGGATGTGGTCCAGAAGGTTTGGCTCCAGCATCCATGGCCCCTTAATGTTTAAATGAGAAAATAACCTGATGAAAATATTCTGAAAAAAGTCAGGATCACAAATGACCCAGTGAAGTGCCTGGCCGTTCAGGCACTCATACCACTGAGCAAAGAACTGTCTTCTCACTCTGTGCCATATAATCCTTTACTCAGTTCTTAAAGTGCTCACAAATAGTATTTCAAAACAGAACATAAACCAAGTGTCTGCATATCCATGTTTTGGGCTACAAACAAGGGCTTCCTCCAGGATCTAGTCTCACTTCTCCAGCATCACCATAAATTACTACAAACTCTTATGCTTTGCAGACTATGCTTGGTGCTGAAAAGAAAGTTTTGTAATTGGGAAGAATTTCCCAAATATTACTGAAATTAGTTTTAAATGCCATCCCCATATACTTACATCACATGGTCCTAACACATATGGCTAGGACAAGCTGTATTTGCAAGCACAAGACAATTTTTCTACTTAGGTGCTTTTAGAAGTGAAAAGGATTTAGACCAGCACTTGTAAGCTCATAGCTGATCCTTTAAGGATGATCATCACAGAACAACTGATCGCAACCTACTACACACTTTTTCTCTGAAATTCAGGTCCCTTTAATGTTCCTCAAAGTGTCTTTAATGTTCAGTGATATGGAAATCACCGGCAGGCAGTCACAGAAATGTCACTGATGCTGCTTGTCTCGCAGAAACCTTGCGATGCCTTTGACTAGGGTGTGTTAAAACACAGTTTCAGTCTTTCCTTTTATCTCTCCGACTAAGACACCCGTGTGACAGAGCAAACACTTCCAGGGCATCAGGGGACATGACATGTGGAGCAGGACTGATGCTGTGTAGGCTCTTGCAAACCCCAAATGGCCGGGGAGCTGCAAGTCAGCTTCCTCCAGCCTTGTGTGCTTGCCCTGAAGCTTACTACAGCTTTCCATCGTAACTGAGTTCAAAGAAAGGCCAAACCAAACCCCAAACCAAACAAACAAGCCCTATGTGCCCCTACAAGCTTATCAGCAGAACGGAAGCTTTTCTTTAATTTCTTGTTTGCTTGTTTGCGCGAAGAAATCTGCAGCCACTTAACAGGCTTGGCATTGTGTCTAAGTCCCTGCATCAACAACTAGGTCAACCAGCAGGGAAAAGCACTGTACGACTGTACGTGCGAGCGGCTCCCTCAGCTCAGCCGGTGCCTGACGATTGTATTTTGGGAATTAGCTAGGTAGGAGAGAATGTCCTTCCGGGCATGTGCTACCCTGAAACTTCATCCCTTTGCACGAGTCATTTGAAACCTCTTCTTAGCCCCAGCTAATGGGCAGGTCAAGAAAGGGTGCTAAATACACAGCAGCTAAAGCAAGACTGAAACTGTGGGAAAGTTCAGGGGGTTTCTCCTCTCCTTCCCTCTTTCCAGCGCATGTAACTACCCAGTAATTGGTCACAGCGCCCAACGCTGTATAGAGCTTCAGGGACTATCAGCTTTCCAAAGTGATGCAGCTAACTCTTGGGTAAGAGAAAAGCGAGAGGAAAAAGACCTAGGATATTTTTGCTAGGACTATTTTTATTTGCCTTACGAATGTAATTCCTATCACTGCTTTAGGCAAAGACAAATAAAACTGCAAAGATGACAGCTATCCTTACATCTAGGCAGGCAGAACTCTCCATCTTGCCAAAGCGTGGGTTTGCCTGCTCTGTCTCTAGCGGAGCTGCCTCTGTTGTAGTGCCATCAATGTGGAAACACTGCTGCAAGAACATATTTTTGGCCGTCACTCAGAAATTGCTGCCAGCCCTCTGCAGAGCCTGGGAGACCTTTTACGCTGTGAACTTGACTTTAAGAGGGAAGTCTTTACAGAATAAATGATTGCCACATCACACTCATAGCTCAAATATTCAGATATTCTGTAAATGAAAAACAAAACCAACCAACAATAAACCAGACAGCTCTCCAGAGTCCCACCTGGGACATAGCATCGCTCTAAATGCTAAGGAATTAACCCCAGCTCCCTTCCAGACTTGCCCATATGATAAAATTCTCCTTGAAGCAGTACTCCAAAAAAGTTTGTGCCTGCACAGCAAATGCAGAGATAACAAATGAAGGGATATTTTCATCTTACCTTCTTTTTTGATCACTTAAACCTAATCTTCCATATTACCCAGAATTTGTAAAATTGCAGCCAAGATTTCTCTACAACCCTCTCTGCCCCTCCCTTCTGCACCCAGCCATCCCTACACACCCCATAACAGCACTTAACCCTATTTTGGGAATTCTAGAGTCACAGGGACATAAAGGAGGTGATCAACAACCTCCTGGAGAGGCCACCTGCACAAGGATAGCAGTGGAGGTTGCCAGGGGACATGGTTGTCCATGGTACCTGCACAGATGGTATTGCTGCGAGTGTGCAGCTCAATACATCTGCCCTGCTTTTTGAGGTATGGTGGGAAAAGATCTGAGCTATGGGGAGCTATGGCACTTTTGCAGCGTGTGCCGTAGCAATAAACTGCAACACATCTTTTAAAGCCCTCCAAGTGCAGAGCAGGGGTGGCCACACAAGAAGCTCATGCACAGTGGTATTGCACTTTGAATCCACAGCCTCACTTTACAACAGCTTATTTCCAGGGTGGATAAGCCTGAAGATGGAAAAGTCTGCTTAAGCACAGAAATGTGAGTAACAAAAATGCATCATATAGTGGCAGTATAGAAAAGGTTTATTATGGATTTCCATTCTCTCTCATGATGCAAAGAGAAATGGACAGCTGAAGAAATTAACATGTGACACATTTAAGAGTGATGTGAAGTTAGGTTGTTTCTCATGATGGGGGACTCCCAGCTACTGATGTTACTGATGGCAGAAATTCTGTAGGAGTCAGTAAGGATGTGATACTAACACAAGTGCTCGGGGTTGCAACAGTTTGAAATTTTGAAAGCAGTCAGCGTTTACTGCAATCCTCACCTAATCAAGATTAGGACATTTCTTGCCCTTTCCTTTTCTGACCACTGTCAGGGAAAGGATATAGGACTACATGAGGCACGTGGCTAATCCAGCAAAACAGCTGGTGTGACATACACATGGATGTCACATTAAAAAATGGTGTGACTTTGCAATGGTTATAGCCTTGGTGATAGGGTCATTCATTTTAAGCAGTTTCTCACCTTTGTGAGAAATTTACTTGTCATATAAACTCATAAATTCATTAATTAATGAATTCATTAATAACTTGAAAGTGAAAATCCAAAAAATGTCAAATCTAATGAATGAACTACCCAGTGACTGGATGGGAGGTGGATGTTCCCAGGAAAGTTTTGGTCACTGTCCTTTAAAAAAACCCAACATGTTTTAGATGACAGGCACGTTATGGCCTTAGATATGTGTAAATTCTCTACCATAATGAGCCCTGCACACTTCTGTTCCGCAAAGGGACACTTGTAAGAAATCTCTTTGGGTATATATGACCTCTCCATAAAACCAGCCTGCTCTGGGTATTAAGTAGAAAAATTAAAAAAAAAATAATCACACGAGCAGAAATATCCATCAGTCTGTGCACATCGCCAACCCGGCACAGGACATATCAAGCATTAGATCTCACTCCAATACCCCAGTTTCCCTGCACACGCTAGCTCTTATCAGATCACAAAGTCTGGATTAATCCATCCGGCCGGCAGCGTGACATTAAGACCAAAGGGATGTGTGAGCTGCTGAGGCAGAAGGTTTCTGCAAACGTAGCGAGCCAGCCGCAGCGTCGCAAGGCTTGCTAAGGGATTGCGAGAACCTCTGCTATTACGTGGGTCCTCTGCCCAATTTGCTGCAGTGAAGGGATCTGCATGTTCATTAAAGGAGAAAAATCACAGGCTGTGTAGAGACGAGGCTGCAGTTTGCCTCTTACTATCGGTATTTCATTTCAGAGCAATGAAACCTGTCGTGTCCTACCCCTTCTGCCTGGCTGGCCTGTGCTCAGCTGCATGTCCTTCACACAAACACGAGATCCACTTCACCACAGACATGTGAATAATTTACTTTTATCAGAAACGAGCTAACACGGCAAAGCAAGCTGATATGCTGTGTGTGCCCCAGACACTGATCCTGGCTCCTTGCACACCTCCTGCTGCTGACATGGCTGTGAGCGGGCCACTGCAGAGCTGGCATAGAAATACCTGTGTGTATGACCAGTGGTGCCTGCCTGTAGAGGAAGGGGAAGGTAGGAGAGCAGAGCCATCCTACAGAGCTGCTCGATGGTTTTCCTTAGACCTTTCCCTGCTGTAAATGCCAAATTTCTGCTCTCATTCTTGCTCGCTGCAAAAAATACATGTCTCCTCAGGCCCATTTCCAAGTGCTGTTTTTTGATGAATGTTAAGCATTCATATTCCTAAATGAAATTAAGAGGAGCCAGGGATGCTCCAGACACTGGGAAGCACAGTGCTAATCCCTCTGTGCCGCAGGGCATGCCTGTAATGGAAAAACTGTCCTACTTTAACTGGATCAATTTTCAAATGTGAGATTTTAATTGTGAGGTTTTTGCAACTTAAGTAATTCAGACAAGGCTTCACCTTCCCTATGAAGGTCTCCTTCTATTAAACAGGGTTAACTGTGTGTGAAATACCTAGATGAAAATCACAGACCCCCAAATGTTCCTGTGTGTTTGTTACAATGGCACTTTCCAACCGGTCCATGCTGTTTGCAGAGAGCTGAAGGACCACGGGCTCCAATCCTCTCCCTTGGTTGCAGACCTCCAGCCCTGATCCCCAGGCCTCGCACTTATGTTTCATTTCACCTCACGCCAGCTTTGGGCAGGGAGTCAGACCAGCTACACGCAGAGGTCCTTTCCAACCTAAATTATTCAGCATTCCTCTCAGGATATCTGAGTGGGCTTCAGTTTTTGTTTCTCTGAACACCACAGAAGCGAGGAGCGGAGGCAGGAGGTTAAGGAGGTCTCGCAGCGAGGCTGCCCTGTTTCTGCCAGGGGGTTCAGTGTAGCTCTGGCTGCACTGCTGCATCTCCTCTGGCCATGCACTACAGGCACAGCCAGGCTTTCCCAACACGCTCCATCCTTGGGGCCACAGTGTATATTAGCTCCCGCCAAGCTGCTGTATAAATATAAATCCAGATATTTCTACCTCCTCCAAACCCAGTGATGCAACTAGAGGATCAGATCAGGATAAGATGAAATCTTGTTCCTGATACCCTGGAAACCTGTGAGCTTCTGGGCCCAAAGCTACCTGTTGTTACGTATGAGGATGGGTGAAAGAAACTCCAGGGCCATCTCCAAATCAGGGCTACCACAGCACAGCAAACAGAGTGGTCCCTCACTTGTAAGACAGCATTGTCCTGGAGGGCTCATGGGGGAATGAAGCAGGCTGATGTACAACACGTGAGGAAGAATCTGCAAATAGGAGAAAATACTGAGAAGAACAGCAGATGAGAATGAAGAAGTCAAGAAGAGCAGCCCTTCTGTTCCCTTCAGAAGGGAGTCACATGTGACAATGACCCATCTTTGTTTTCTTTATAGAAGCAGTTTGACGTGGGGCATAGGCTGATTTAACCTTGGCAACTCCTTCAACCTAGATGAACCACCATGCTTGTCATTATTCGGTTCCACTTGCCGAGCCTTGTACTTATTATGCAAGAACACTTTCGTTAATGGGCAACATGACAACTGCTGGGTAACGTTGGAAAAATGGAGCCTTGTGTTTCTGTTTTTGCGAACAAACCCCCTCAACCCTCCTCCTGGTGACAGTCAAGCCAGAAAAAATGTCTCATGAGAAAGAAAGAGTGAGATGGAGGACTCGGCTGAATCTTCAGAGACTACTACACTGCTACATACAGCACTGCTACATACAGCACTGGTGCCAGTATGGACACCTGAGGGACACCACTTGTCACCAGTCGCCACCTCGACATCAAATCATTGACCATTACCCTCTGGCTATGACCACTCAACCAATTCCTCATCCGCTGAACAGTCCACCCATCAAATCCCTATCTTCCCAAATTAGAGAAGGATTATGTGGGGGACCACATCAAAGGCCTTCCAGAAGTCCAGATAGATGACATCAGTAGCTCTTTCCTTGTCCAATGATGTAGACAGACCATCATGGAAAGCTGGTCCTGCAGGCGAAGGTGGTCTCCTCCCTGTGCCTTATCAGAGGTTTTAGGAGGATCTTTTGCCATAATCTTCCCAGGCACAGAAGTGAGGCTGACAGGTTGGTAGATCCCACAGTCCTTCCTCCTACCCTTTTTAATAATGGGTGCAATGTGTCCCTTCTTCCAGTCTCCAGGGACTTCACCTGACTGCCAGGACTTTTCAGGTGTCATGGAGAATGCCTTGGCAACTACGTCAGCTACTTCCCTCGGGACTCTGGGATGCATCTCATCTGATCCCATCTGCCCATTGGTAAAAAAAAAACCTCACTGTGAAAAGAAAGGGAAGAATAGTCACTGTCACTTGGGGAATATACTCAAAGATCTAAATTGACCAGCAGGTAAATCACTGCCCTTTTGCCAAATTAAAAATAAACAGGCAGTAATATGTGTCACATAGTCCAAGAGGTTGCCCTGGAGGTATGCTGGGCAAAATGAGACTTCAGTTCCTGGGAATCTCAAGTGAAATATTAGCTTTGCTACACGTCTGTGAAGTGCCAGACATACCATCGTTTATAGACTGTGAAAAATGAGGGTGGAGCTAGGAAGAACAAGATGAGCTGTGCTAACATTGCCCTCTATCTGAAATTTTAAGTAAAGATAAAACTTACATGAGTTGTGAGTTTTGTATTTAGCAGGTATTTTTGTTGTAGTTAGCATAAGAAACATATAACACCATATAAACCACAACCACATCCACAGTTCTATGTGAGGACATGATTCAGTGGAAGGGCTGCGTAAATCACCTGTACAGCTCAGGGATCTCCAACCTTCTGAGCCTCTCGCTCTCCCACCAACACTCTACTTCCAAGTTCTGACATCTTTACAGCCACTGAGTACATCAGGTTAGAGGAAGGGATTTAACTGAAAAAACTACAGAAGGACATGGAAAAAAAAGGTTGGTTTTCAGCCACGAGTCAACTGTGTGGCCAGAAACTGCTTGTGCTGGTGCAGCACTGTGTAGAAGAAGAGGTAATGTGGGATATGACCAGCAGGCACAGGAAGGAGACAGTGGCTTGTAAGCTGGCTCTGATGTCAAATAGTTTCTTAGCAAACCATGCCCTGAAACCTTTTCTAATATAATGCTGTGATGGGAAAATACTTGGTCAGAACGAGAGGAAACTGAGAACTTAAGATAATACAGCAAATATCCAAATCACTTTTTAAAATAATAATTTTAAAAGAAAAATCTCTAGGGTGGTTACACAGGAGTGAGAAAGGGCTTTTGTTGGGTTTTTTTTCTGTCAAAACCACTGTGGTAGTAGCCTGTATTATCACTACTCCACCCAACAACCTCTGTGTTCAGAAGTGCTGCTTCACAAAGGCACAAGGAACATCCTGCTTAGTTCAAGGAGTGCTTGCAGAGCTAGGTGCCAAGCTGTAACAATCAGTACTTTGTCATCACTAGTGTTTTCACAGTCTTTCATAAAATGTAAGTTGCCATCTGTTACTGCTATTACTGCTGTGATTATATACTGCTTCAATATTTTAGAGTATACAGACGTATCATTAAATTAAATATTATTCTATGATACTGAAATTACCTAAATGGAATTTTAATTCAGTGAAGATTCACGGCAGGGTTCAGGCACGTAACTCCAGTGAAGTGACATCTGGCATCACTGGTGTCCGCAGAGCTTGTTCACGGCTGCTCCCAGAGCTCCCAAGGCATCCAGCCACTCTGCTGATGGACTCTCTCAGGCTCTGAAATTTCTTCTGCTGGACAAGTCTGTAACTGGTCAAAATACTGGGCACTCTGCAGAGTTCTGCTGGCATAGCCAGGCCAGCTGACCTCTGCTGCAGACACGGTGTGCTGGTCAAAGAGGACGAACGGGACTAACATGAAGCCTAAGGTGGCAGCGTGTGCATGGAAGTGCTGTGCAGCTACAGGGCTCAATGTGTCCCTTGGCATTGCTGACTGTACAGGGTTACAGCCTTGCCAGGCCCTTCTGATCAGTCCAATCCTGGAGACAGAGCCCACCAAGAAGCCCCAGCAGCTTATCTCTGCAAGAGAGTTCTAAATCAGAGGGTCTGAAACACAGATTCATGGCAGCACTGAGCTTCTCGGTGCCCTCTTCCGTGAATCAGGTGCTCTCTCAAATACCTCGGTTCTGAGTCCTGCATCAGCAGGGTGCTCAGGGACTCTCTGCCTTACACCAACCAGGCGAGGCAGTGGGTGCTGCTGTCCAGCTGGAGCACACGCTCGAGATCACAAGTGCTGTCTCTGACTCCCCTCTGCGTGGTTTGGAACAAGGCTCTGGCTGTGGGTTTCCTGTAGGTCAGAGCACCACCTGCCCCAAAGGTCTTTTAAGCACACCAGTTAGAAGTCTTTCTGCACTTGTCCTGAATGTGCTGCCCACACTGTATAGAATAATTACATGCTGATGTGCATAAATACATATAAATGGGGACTTCAATGTCAATTGAGATAATTCATGAATTTAAAAAATTTGTAAAACTCAAATTTATTGTCTTCCTCAAGTTCTTGATCTGCAGCTGAAAGCCAGGGAGGCAGTTTAAAACAGAGAAGCAGCTAGGGAAGAGACATTCTGTCTCCCTCACAAAGCTTGGCTGAAGAAAACACGCCCTTTCTGCTCCAGTTTGCAAAGATCTTTTTTCAAAGACTTAAATTTCAGTCTTTGGGCTTGTCTCTCCCAGTCAACATCAAAAAAGATTAAAATGCAATGTGCTTTGATAGGTATCTTTTATTAAAATGCTTTCAAAAAGCCACCTGCAGGAAAAATAAAAATAACAAAGTAATACAACTATATTTTCTCTTCACTTTCTTTGAATAACTGGGAAATTATTTTTTTTCTTATTCTCCTATCAGTCAAAGCAATGGAGGCTGGGGTCTTATACAGGGGTTTCCCTGCGTCTCACAGAATATCATGAGCTTACCCCCTTGTATTTCTTATTTTTCAGACATTTGAGTCCTGTGCAACTTGGTACTGGTGTATATGTGCAGCAATATTATTTCTCTTTTGATCTACAGATGTTCTCAAGCTTTAGAAAATATATCTTTCCCTTTTTAGGTGTTTAGCCCTGCCAATTGTATAGAACCTTTATTTTAGCATCTTTATCACCAGGAGAAAAAAAAAAAACAAACCTCCCACTGTCACAATAAAACTGTGAGTAAAATTCTGTTCTTATTGAAATTGATTATAATATTCCCATTGTCTCCAAGAAGTCAGTTTGTCTGCTTTTGTTCGTATAATATCTGAGGAACACAGCTTCACAGAATACCAGAAAGCGAGGGAACTCAACACCATCTCTGCCAATCTCTGCTGTGCATGTCATCTACATACCAAAGAAGAACACCTAGCTCTGCAGAGATCATTGCAGAAAAGATTGCTTCAAATCAAGGCAAATAAATAGGGAGAAAAAAAAAAAAAAGGTGGATAATCAAAATTCAAATTAAATCTGTATTTCCTTCAGAATTGCTCAGAGATGTCAAGAGTCTAGGAAAAAAGCAAAAATCCTTTTACCACAATCATTTTGGAAACATTGTTGCCATGAGGGAGTGTGGGATGGCCACCTTGACTCAAAACCAAGAGGGCTTCCAGGGGATGGGGCACTTGGATGGCTTCTGACTGCAGCCTCCAATGAGCCTGCTGGTGGAGGCTCCCGCTGTGGATTCCCCAGCCAGGGACTCCTCATTGCTGCCCGGTGTGGCACAAGTGCTCTGGGTCAAGTAAGCCCTGTGGGACCCTGCTAGCTCTGGGTAGTGTGACTTTTATCACCAGGATTCTCAAAAGGCAGCATCTCTTCCATAACCCATCTCGTGTGTTCTTATTTTCATTCTCCAAATCTAAATAAGCAACCACTTCAAGCAGCTGGTAAAAGATCAGGTCTAAGGACAATCCTGCCCCTCCTTGCCTAACTCCTAGGTAAGATTTCTCAGTCCTGAGGAGTTCCATCTGCAAAGTTCTCTGTGCACACCAGTGCACACTCAAGTCAGTCTGTGTTTAGCCCGTGCCTAAGTTTTTCTGAACAAAAAAAAGAGTCATTCAGGTATTCAAAGCTGAAGACAAGCCTACATGGAGAGCTGATCCAAGGTCATCTTTGACATAAATTTGGGTTGTAGAGTGAGATTACTATGCAATGGTTCAGAGAGAGCTATTAAAAAATAAACAAAAAACAACAGAAAACAATGGAGGTCAAAAAGAAACATTACAGCTCCCTCTCCCTCAAATGAAATTTCAACAAATACATTTCTTGAGTCGTAAGAAAAAGTGTGTATTGCTTCTGTCTGGCTTCCGAGTCTTTGTAAAAATATCCTTGTCAGGCCAGACAGAGCAATGCTACAGGCAAGTACATTTATAAACCTACTAGTGAGCATATCTGTTTAATCTACCATACACCCACTCGTATTGTAGCAGCTCTGGTTTTAAACATTATTCTTGACAGTATTCTCCTTGATACCATTTGTGACTGCACACCTGGCTTGGCTTTCTCACCAACAGCTGCCTTAAAGACCATGCTGCAGCTCCCTGTTACTCCGTGTTTATTCTGCCAGTATCCCAATTATTTAGCTTGTGTTAATTCTTTTTTTCCTTGCGTTTGGTTTGTTTTGAAGAGCTATAGATAGCCTACAGGCCTGCTTTGTACTTCACTGATCTTAGTTAACCAAAAGGCAAATATTGTTATAAACCAACCGCGTTAGGCAGCGGACTGTAAGTGGCAGATCAAAGGTCCTTGTTCTCAGAATCCCCTCCTGGGGTTTTACAAGCAGGTATGTCATGCAAGTGAGAAGTGCTTGCTATCCCTCTGCTAAGTACTGATTTTATAGCATTGTTTATTAACTACTCTGTTTATTTATAGAGGTTAATGCCAAGTGTCCATCAGATAGCTTGGAGCTATGGATTACTCAAAAAAAAAAAAATCTTATCTTGTTCCAAAAATAGCATGACTTTGTTTGCTAGTTCGAGCTGGCATATGGCGACTATTGCCACATTTTGAGGAAATGGCTTGCAATAATAATGAGAGAATGTGCCCGCTCTGAAGTTTTATAAGAATTTCCACTGAAAACTGACTGAATGTTAGTAATTCAGCCATTAAATAATGATTCTAGCTCTGATTTGTAATGCCGGTATGTAAAATAAGTTTGCTCACTTTTAAGGTAGACAAGTTTCAGGTTTGGTAAGTTACTTTAGAGTATGTGTTTTATACCGATAGGAGCAACATCTCTCTGACCAAGCTGTTACCAGCAGGGGCGTGTGAAGAGCATTCGCACTGGCTGTGGGCAGCTCAGTAAGGAGAAGACCTTCAGAAGCCGGTGGCGGCCGAATAACCCCCTGAAGGGCTGAGGGCAGGCTGACCTGAGGCTGCTTAACAACGCTCACACTTTGAACTGGACTCAGCGGAGTTTCGAGCTGCAGGATCTAGAAATACTTACGGGGGGAAGACCACTGGAGGAGGCCTGGAGCTGCTGCCAGAGACACAGCCACGTCCTTCGTGGGACTGGCGAACCACGGCCGCCTGCTGCAGCCCCACAGCCACAGGGTGGCACCAACTCTCGCCTTGACGGGAGCCCGCCGGCCTCAGGCGCCCGGGGGAGACGCTGCTTGGGCTCCCCACGGAGGCTGGCGGTGCTCCGGGCCAGCCCCGGCTGTAGCGGGGGCAAAACGACGGAGTAGCCGAGCTGGGTCTCGAACCCGCAGCCCACAGGGGCCGGAGAGCCGCCGAGCGAGCGCACCTGTCACTCACTGCGCCGCTGCGTCAGCGCTGCCTCGACACCGCCCCGCCCCTCTCTCCGCCGCCTCGGGA
>JANHFX010028650.1:0-38206 GCA_027560015.1 Chloroceryle amazona
GGGGGGCCGCGGGGCAGGCGCGTGGCGGGGGTAGGGGCACGCGCTGCGGCCGAGCCGCGGCCCGGCACGCGCGCCCCGCTCCCCCACAGCAGCAGCGGCGCGGGAAGCGCGAGAGGAAAAGGCAGAGACTCGTAGGTCGGGATGCAGCACAGTCCAGCGGGGGAAGGAAGGGAAGGAGGGAGGGAGGGCAGGCAGGCAGAAGCAGCTCTGCCAGGACAGTCACTCTCCGCCCCCCCAGGGGCAGCCAGGTCCGGAGGTAAAGGTGGTTGCCCCCCCCGGACCCTCCTCTCCGCCCCGCTGCGGAGCGTGATGTTGCACAGCACGGAGTGGCTCCTTGGTTCGGGTCATCTCCCACCCGCGTCACCTCCCCACCTGTTCGGCACCCCCAGCCTGTTCAGTGGGCGCGGGGCGAAGTGAGGAGCAGGACAGGCCTCGATGCTGTGCGGACACTGTTCGGCAGCCACAAATCTCAACCGCAGCCCCACACGGCCGGCCCTGAGGAAAAGTTAACTCCACGCCACCCAGACCCAGTGCAACAGGTAACCAGAGGTGTCAGAGAGGGAGGGCTGTGGGCTTTGTCTTCCAGACAAAGTGCCGCGGTGTCGTTGTTGTCGTGTAACATCATATTCAGTCTTAAAGGCAACCCCCTGTGCCTTGGCCTGGAAGTACGCAGGGGTCTGGGAGAGCTGACTTAAACTTTGGAGAAGACCTTGCAAGTATACTGTAAATACTGCAGTAAACCAGAGTGCTTTCATCCTTCCAAAGAGTAACTTGGGAAAAGGAGAACTTTGGTAGGGAATTAATTGATATTCTGGAAAGCTTAAGAAAATCTTTCTGAAATCCTAGGGAGGAGAGGCAGGGAGAGTCGGTCCTGAAGGAACAGAACCTGGAAAAGGCAGTGTCAGTTTGCCAGGAGATGAACAAGGACGGGCTCAGTTCAGGCGAGGGGGCAGAGGAGCGGTGGGAGGTAGAGAATTTAGAGTTCCGCTGTGCCTCTCGGGGGCACAGGGTGGAGATAGCCACTCGGATCCGTGTTCATCGGAGCAAAGGCTTCCCATGATGCAGCCTCTGTAAAATACAAAGCAGACCCATATTTCATAAAGTTTCAAGCTTTGTGATAGATAAATGTTCTTGTGTTCCAACATTCTCGTGTTCCTGTCGCCCTTGTTCCTTGCCCATCAGCATTTGCCAGCTGACTAGTGGCTCAGCATTTAAAACAGAATTTCTTGCCGGTTTTAAGTTGTTTATAAATAAATGTTCGGTGGTGTTGATTATTTCTCACTGTATGTGATTGCTGGGAGTGTATGTATACAGGAAAGTTTGCATTAAGAACCCCTGCTGGCATTCACATTTACAGAGCAGACTGAACATAACCTGCACCCAGGACTGGTATGTTTAAAACCTACCCAGTGGACATCCGGGAATGAGCTGGGATAAGGTACATCAAAGGAATGGGAATAACGACAACGAGCTGCGGGGTCTCTGTCTGGAGTGCACAGAAGTGTTATTAGATTGCAGCAGGTAATCTAGAGTGGTAATGATTTGATAAAGAACCATAAAATAATTTAGATTGGAGGAGGCCTCCAGAGTTCACTCAGTTTAAAGCAGAGCCAACCTCAGAGCTGGCTGCTCAGGGACAACATCTCAGACCCTCCCGGATCGTCTGCTGAGGAGGCCACTGGTACCAGCTCCTCCCAAACGGTCCCATCGTGCCTTTGCTTTGTCCGCTCGCTACAAGGGATTCCTCTGCTGTGCAGTGCCCTCAAGAAAAGGAACTTAACTGAATCATTGTGGGTAATTAATTGGTCTGCGATGGCTCTGACGCACCGGAATTGAGGTTGCATTGGTCTGTTTGGTAATGCCATTTTACTGAGTGTCTGCATGGACACAGGTCCCCCCAGGTAATCTTCACTTTTGCGTAACACTGAGTAAAAAAAAAAGGTCAAACCACTTAATCCTTACTGCAGAAGTTCTTGTTTTCAGACTGCTTTGTTGAAAATGAGGTTTTGTATTAGTCATAAATATTTCAAAAAGCATCCTGAGATGCTGTAGCAAGTACGCATTTATTTTATAGGAGCATTAATTTGCCATTTCTTTGGGGGTTTTCAGTTCCCCTGTCAAACCCACATGCTGCTAAGGTTCAGAATTTTAAAACAATCATTGAAGCTACTTCATGGGAACATTTTAACACCCCCTTTTCACCCATAGTCTCTCGAGTTTCAACAGTGTTTACATTTGGACAACAGCTAGAATCTTTCCTATTCCATTCTGTGATGGGAAGTACAGGAAAGAAAGCTCTAGTTGTTAACCATCCTACTCCTGGAGATGGCTCATGCCATTTTATTCGGTCTGAACTTGTGAAAGGGAGTGAGCAACACATCGAATCCTGTTTACTGCTCCAGCAGTAGATACATCTGGGGAGAGTGGTTTCTAAAACTCCTTTGTGGGTGAATGTCATCACTAATCAGTTCCATAAGACTACTTAAAGCCCATTCTACCAAAACATTTACACGTGTGTTTGTATATTCTGCCAAATTAGGGTTTCAGTGAACAAATTGCAAGCTCCTACACAAAGAATACGATCATTTGCTTTTAGATGATAAAGCCCCCTGCACGACTGGGGATTAAATTCTTATCCTTGTAGATGCCTGATGTAAAGAGCGCCGGTGATTAGTGACAGTGTGTTAGCCATAGGGGTAGTGAGCTTGTTGCACGCATCCAGTGTCTCCTTGCGTTGCTTCTGAGGAGAGTACATGAAGTCCGATGTAACCCTTACAGAGAAGAGAAATAGATCATTCCATGAGAGACTTTGTGCAGTTCCAGTGTATCCCAGTCACAGCATCTTCAGCAATACTGCTGATGTTAACAGCACGTTATAGCTGGGAAGAGTTGTGTCCTGAAATTCCTGCTGTGACCTGAGAAACGCTTTTATGATGAGGCTAACTCTTTCCAAGATCACTTCTGGAACTGATGGGTTCTTGTCCTATCCCTAGAGCTTATTTCTGTAGGGGATGTTCACACAGTAAGGAAGATTGGAGATTTTTTTTCAAAGAGAGTTAAGTTTCACTAACATCTTTTTGTTACTGGAAATCTGTATCCCTGGGGGTATGAAAGTTTCAGTTCAAATCCTGCATATTGAGGGAAGCCAGAGTTTCACTGCTAAGAGAAGGCTCTCTTGACTCTCAAACAAAAGCATTACCAGAACAGGCTGATGTGTGGGGGTCAAACAAAGGGAGTGTGTTGGAATTAGAGCCTTAGTACCGCATACATGTGCATATTTGTCCTGACACCCCAAAAGTGGAACAATAGATCCCAGAGGAAAACAAACAGCATAAGCTGACACTTTGTAGTATGAACTCCCAGGAAGAGAATACAATGATGGGAGCTCATGAGGAAGGTCTTGGAAAGCTCAATGCCATCCTTAGTCTGAAGTTATGCCGCACGCTCGGGTGCCACCGAAGCAGACATACTGAAATTGATTTTGGAGGGGTGGGTTCAGCTGCCCAGGGAGCACTGAGTGCCTGGGGGGTGGGCCTGTGTGCCGACATTTATTACCATCCAACCTGGCATGGGCACATCTGTTCTTGTCACAATCCTTGCTCCAGATTCCGGTTAGGAAGGTTTTTGAAAGGGTAATTCCAGTAATGGAAACACACACGTTTGTAAAGTGTGATCACAATGTTTGGACTGCAGTCAGTAGCTGTTTCTGTATCAAACTGAACTCAGGTTGATTTTGTGCAGTTACTCCTCTTGGAATACCTTCTAAGTGATACTTGGAAAGGTGAACCACAACCTTGTTCGGGTCAATTGCTTCATTTTGCACAATCACTCTGTATGACCTGAGCAGGTTAGGAAGGTAGCATGAAAGAAAACTCGCCTTCCATCGTCTAACTGCTCCCTTGCACACTCCTAGTGCACAGTCAGTATGAGATAACGTGCCTTAACCTAGCCCGTAGTGGAAGATATTTCCACATAATTGCATGAACTTTGTATTGCTGCAGAGTAAAATATGTACATGGACAGGTTTTGTGCATGTAGTATGCTATATATAGCTTGTGCATACTTGTAAAGCTAAGGACAGACAATGTGTTCCAGATCTAACTGTGCCATTTGAAGATTTCCCCAGTTTGCACCTACACCCTGGCCCTTTGATGCTGTAGCTACTGCTGTGGTGGCTCTGCTGCTAAAGGAACTGGTTTAAGAGCGCTTTTCGTTTGCTTCAGGCAAAGCAAGCAGGTTGGTTTAAACCCTCTTCGTTGACTAATCCATCTGACTTGGAAGCACACGAAGGAGCGCTCACTTAATTCCTTCTGCCAACAGAGCTGCGGGGGTGGAAGATCTCAGCAGAGGAGCAGTAGGAAACAACTGGAAGAATGATACTGTCACCGACTGGCACACCTGTCTGCCAGCTGAGTGCCAGCACACGACTTAGTTCTGCACGCGCTGTGGGTATTACAGTTCTTCCAAACGTGTCTGCGCCTTTTCTCTTACACATTCCTGGCTTAATTCTCTTTTATAGTAAGTACTTTTCTATTGCTCTGGCAATACAAAACAATTTGAAAGCATCTGGACGTGTTAAAGCCTCCTTACTTGGCAAAATTACGTGAACACGTCTAGCAAGTGAATATCAATGAGTAGTGGTGCAGAACTAAATCCATAATTTTCTCATTCAGAACCTTTAACAGGCACCAGGGGCGTGGGGAGCCCTCGAGGGACGGTCTGTTTTGGGGCTGTATCACACTGATTATACACTACCGGGGGGAGTTTGCAGCGTGGAGTGTGGTTCAGCCTTCATTCCCAGCTTGGGTATTTCCTCATGGTCACTGTGTGCGTGGTTCCCATTCCTCTGAAACCTAGAGGGATCTGGCTGCACACAGGCCCCTGAGGAGAGTTTTGCCTGCGTGGCTGTGAACAGATGTCCTTGTCACCCTCTTTCTGCGTGTGTCCTTCCTGTTGTAGAGCCTTCTCTGGCTGTATCATCACCTTGCCTGAAGGGCTGATGGAAGGTGTAGTGGCTTCCCTCCTTTCCCTGCTGTCTTTAGTGAACTGTTGTTGTGTGGCAAACTCATGACAGCCTCTATCTTCTGCTCGCTCTTTTCTTCTCATTTTCACTATTTCCCCAATCTCTTTAGCTTGCATTTTCTTGCATTTTCAGGTCGGGTGTTCTGGATATCCCTACCAAAACAATGTGCTTTATCTACTGCTGTCGTTGCTGTTATGATTAATGCTTCTCTTGGAAATTTCTGTGTAGTTCAAGCTTCTTAATATAGCTTTGCACAGTTGTTTTAGGTTGTTTCTCCCCCCCCCCTTTTTTATTCTACACATGGACAACACTATTTGGTTTAGTTAGTCACCTGTGGTCTAAATGAAAAATAATGTGGTTTTCTTTCTAGCCAGGAACGTGAGCATGCGTTTGACTCTAAGTAAGTGCATTTTTATGTGCTTCCATGAAAAAAAAAAAAGGACACAGGGTTTTGCTGAAGACATTTTTTTTTTCTGAAGTAGGACTGGAAGAGGTGATCAGAATCGTGCTAGAGGAGGTGGAAATCTGCTCATTCCTTGGGGCCAAGCACTCAGGTGGTGGAGGGATTTTTTTCTGTATTCCTATAGCTATAGCTCTTCCCATTTTAACCTTAGCAAATGCAAGACATTTCCTCATAGTTCCAGCCCTCCTTTAAAGTAAGGTAGCCTGTTTCTACCTAGGATTTGTTAGGTTTATTTCCATCTTTCTGATCATTTTGGGGGTTGTTGGTTTTGGTGTCTACCTTGAATGGAGGTCAGCTCTTGAAAGCTGCTGGATTTCAATGTTCACCTGGCTCCAAAAACAACACAAAACCAAACCAAACCAAACAAAAAAACAACCCCCACAACATTCTCGGTATTTAATATCTTATGTTTCTTTGATGGTCCTCCATAGTAGTCCTGTGTTTTTCAGTCTGTGGCTAGGACAGATGTGCTTTATCAGGGAGCGAACGAGCTGTGAAGATAGACTAATCAGGGAGGGAACGAAACTCCTCTTCTGGCTATTTGAACTACCGCACTTTCCCTGTGACTTTGATCAGTGCCAGGTTACAGCCTCCTCCTAACGCTCTGACTGCTGACTTCACCTAATCCAATTTAGCCCTCCCTGTTTAGCCTGCTTTCCATCTCTTGTTTTTCCAGGTGATCGTGTACATTGCTCTTATTTCTAAGTCTGTTAGCGAGCCGGTGGTACCCTCTTTGTCTTAAGTTACCAAAGTTCATACTTTGGCATTTATCTCCATTAAACCTTCCTGATATTAATTGCTGAGCAGTTATTACAGTTACCATGGACTGCAGAATCTCATCTGAGCAGAGTTAGTGCTGAGCAGGAGTGAAACTGGACAATTTTGCTTATTAAAATGTCCTCCGTGTAGGATGATGTTTGCGAATGGGAGGAGTAAAGGGAACAACACAAACTGATTTATTGGGGCACACTTTGTTAATCCTGTGATTCTAGACAGCAGCCATAATGATAACTATCTTTGTTGGAGAGAATTCAAGTGATTTCCTGATATATTTTTATAAGATATCTTTAATCGCTCGGCAAAACAAATTTAAGCACAAATTTCTTGAATTTAGTGAAATCTGTCAGCAAAAAATGCTAATGGCCAGTCAGTAAGGAACAGGATTAGCACTATCGAACACTACTGATAAACTCATTGTAGGATGTTGCAGTTTCTGTTACTGCTGGTGCCAGACACGGTCATGCAGATCTTTTCTTCTGGCAGCCTTTGGCAGGCCACGCACGGACAAGGCTGCAGTGTAGCTCCAGAGGGGACCAAGGGGAAGAGATAACTTCAAAGCAGGTCCCAAGGGAAGGAGGGACAGCCCTGGCCGAAGCCTCCCTGCACTGCTTTTGGGAAGAGCCTTCCCCAAGGTCACCAGCTGCTCTATCTCTGAGTTGGCCCTGAGCCCAGGCAGCCAAACCCCCGCAAGGATGAGCTCAGGGCCCTGACATCCCATTTTGTCCTTACTAAAGTCCCCTGCCCACTCCACCAGCCATCCCTGACCTAACTCTCCCTGTTCTTTTTCCTTTTCCCAAAGCAGGCTAGTGCAGGCGAGGGAGGGAGCCCACCGTGACCCTGCCTGCCTTTGCACTGCCCTCGTGCCACCCTCCTCCCCAATGTACATCCCCAAAGCCCTCAGCTGGGCCACCGCGCTTCTCTCCACACGGCGCGCCGCGCGGGTTCCCACACCTGCCGTCCATGTCCATCCAATGCCTACTGCATTTCCATATCCAAATTACAGTGACAGTCGTCATACCCATGGGCCACCTCGGGTACCCCGTTTAAGGCCTGGGAAAGTGTTGCCTAAACATCGGTGGCTGTTCCTTTCACCGTGGCATGGACATGGAGCGTGTCCAAGCATCAGCACCTCTGGTGCCTGTCTGAAGTATTGCTCAATATCCTTTATTTTCCTCTTTGTGGTCTGGACAGCCTGGTGTCCTAATCTTCTGAATCTTAACAGCCTTATGTTGCTGTGGGGAACATGGTTGTTGCCAAATGGGTGTTTCAGAAAGGCACGTCTATTTTCACAAGGAAAAAATACCCTCATTTTTACAATGCTGCTAAAATGTGAACACTAATGCTTTGTAAAATCCTGGTTTAGTCAGGAAAACTTCAGGTTTACCTCAGGGTAACTACTCAGGCTTTTCTGAAAGTTGTAAGCAAACTGAAAAACGTATTTTTTTTTGTATGTGCGAGAGAATGGAGGAATGTACAGACTACTGACATTAAATCTAAGCGGCTACTTGACTTTCAGCTTAAGTCTTCCTAGGAATTAGGCATATGTCATAATTGAGTTAATTATCTTAAAGTAGTGTAAACAAAAAAAGCCCTGCAGACTCATCTGTGCACATGGATTAGAAAATTACAGTTGGCACCTTTGTAACGCTCTGATGTAATCTGGGGAGGCTGCCTTTTCAAAACCAGGTGCTAATGCAGAAGTCACCTGACTACATCAACACATTCACTTCAGCACTTGAGTTCTCAGGGACACGACATAATGATGTCAGCTCTTGGGTCATAAATCCCAGCAAGACAGTAGAGGTGCTCACAGAAAATTTCTTTTTGGAGCATTTGTGTACCCGCTGTAGTTCCCTTTGTGTGAATGCAAAATCCCACCCTCCGTTCAGTCCGCAGTCTGGGAATAATTCTGAGTTTCTTGCTGCTGCCCAAATAGGAGCTCGCACAGCTGGCATTGTTTCATCATCCCCATGTGTCCAGGAGACTCCTGTGTCTGCAGATCTGACCTGCCCTATTCTCATATTCCTTCCACTTCTTGGTCAGACAGCAGCTCCACACCATTTCTGCAGGAGATTCTAGCACCAGGTAAATCCCTGCGGTATGGGAAGGTTGGAGCAACATCAGCAGCAGCTCTTATAAGTATGCTGCGTATTTGGGGGGTTTTGAGCTAACTTAGGAATAGGGATCAAAACTCAGTATCCCCGTCTGGGGTACTAGGGTGCCTTATCATCAGGGAACTGCTGTCTAGAACAGTGATCTCCAAACCTTCTTGATAGTGAACCCCTATCACCAAAAAAATGTCGAGCACACCTGCCCAATATATGTATATATTTTAATTTATAATTTATATACATGGCCTAAATGTACTTTATAAAACACACACACAAATCTAAATTAGCCAAGGATAAGCTAAAGGTAAACCAAGGTCCTTTACCTTTTATTTATTTATTTATTAACGATACAAGATCGATTTTATTACCACACCGCAATGGATTGTCCTGTGCGCTCGTTGGGTGTGTCCACCTCGCTTTCAGAACCAGTGATCTAGAAGATAAGATACCTAGAAGATAGTGATAAAGCTCAAGGCTAATAAGCAAGACAAAAATCAAGAAAAAGTATTTCCTCTTTGTCCTTAATGTCCTCTGTGCAGGAGGTTAAAGGCTTTCAAAGTCTGGTCCAAGGCTATGGAATGAATTCCCTCCGGAGCTAAGACATTCGCAAACATCATCATCCAAATGTAAACAAGATTTCTTCAACCTGTCTTTATGACATAAATACCTTGCAACATATGCATTAAAGAAAAGCACCCGAATTATCACAGCAAATCATTCTACAAACCTCTCCCCTGGGGCAGAGGAAGGGAGAACAAATGACTGTTGCTTAATGTGCTACTGGAAAGCAACTGGGTGGTGCTGCAATGGGGCGAGTACATGAGTAAACTAATGTGGGATAGAAAACTAGTTAGTGTTTCTACTCAAAAAGCTGCACCAATGTGAATTAAATGTTGCTTTTTGGTCAGCGGGCATTATATATTAATTTTTTAATTGGATGCTTCTTGTTTAGGATTCTTCTATTGTTTTCTTTCTTCCCCCATGGCATCCTGACTGTGGAACCCTGCGTAAATTAGTGTAAATCATTGAGTCTAGCTGCATCTGGCTGTCAAATAAGCTCTAATTTCTTTAGCTCACTTCAGGAAGCTTTCTTGGGTCATATTTTGGTAAAGCTGGATTGCTTCATTGGCACAGCTCTAAATATAGACCAACATTTAAATTGCTTGCTTCCAAAACTGCTTCAAAGAAGTATTCTGAGTCAGAAATACAGATAATATGCAGGACAGCAAATGCCAGCATTCCCAGAAGGAAGATGCTATTAACTCTTTCAAAGCTTCAGGATAGTGGAGCTGCACTTCTCAGAGGTTATGAACCTGCATCAAAGTTGGGAATTAGCACGGACAAAAATCTCACAACCTGCCTTAGGTGTCTTCAGTCTGTCACGTCACCAGCAAGCCTGTGTGACTCCATCACCAAAACCTGCCTTCAGAGAGCATGTATCGTTGCTGACATGTCCTCTTCATGTCTTCTCTGTCTGATTTAAATCCTCACGAGTTGTCACGGTAGCTAAACACAGGAACAGATCAGCTTCCCACTCGGAATCCCTGTGGGGCAGCAGAGAGAGGTGTGATGAGCCTGCAGAGTACGTCAGCAAACACTGGTGGGCTAGGAGCCTCTGCCTTGGGATCAGCAAAGTTAGACAAGCTCTCTCACATCACCTAATGTGGCTGATACCAGCGGTGATGAGCGTGCCTGTTTTCTCCACTGTGCCTTACAGCAGACACAAGCTGCTGTGCAGACTGTCAGTCTGCCACATTTGGTTCAGCTCCTTTTAGGTGGTACAACGGCCTGGAAAAACTTCTGTATGAAATACTCCATCAGCTCCATTCTCCCAGTATTTCCTGCTAATAGCTTGGTGACCTGGGGTAGGGGGTGTTTCCACCATCTCGTTGTGGACTTTGTGCGTCTTACTGCTGTAATTCTTTGTCTCCAGTCTCCTCGTTTCACGTTCTGGCATCTGTGACACTCCTCAGCACTGACGGGTTTCTGGATTTTGTCCTGCTCACACCTTCGGCTGCCGAATGGAGCTGGAGAAAGTCCAGACTTCTCCAGTGCCCAATTCTTCAAATCAAATCCATCTTTTGCAGGTTTGATTTTAACTTTTATTTCTGGCTAATGAAGACAGTGATACCAGCATTGCTAGCGGTGATACTTGTTATCTTCACATCTTTTTTTATGTTCCTTTTCAGACTAGAGGCTTCAAAGTTTTCAATCTTTCTTCCATGCCGTTTCCTCTTGGAGATCCCCTCGAGCAAGACTTTCTTTTTTTAACCATTTTATGAAAATGTGATTGCATCTCCTTCACAGTTCTTCCTTAAATAAATTTCTCATTTATTTGTATCTTTCTCAATCTTTCAGCTGCTACCATCTGTCAGGGGCTGCTTTGTCCACCTTTTACTTAGCTGGATAATACCTTTTTTCAGATAACCCGTCTTCCATTTCTGACTAGTCCTTCTGAATGGCCTGCACTGGCGAGGTTTCCTCTGTGTGGTTATGTTCCCTCTCTTTTCCTCACTTCTCAGACATTCCTCTGGTATAACTGACTCCAGATTTCCCTTAGGCGATTTTATAGGCTGCTGGCACTTGAGTGTTCCTTTCTTTTCTGTCATTCATATGAGCTCTCCTACATATTTTGAGTTATTTTTCACAAAACATCTGGCTTCTCTAAAATCTGCGTGCTATAATGTCCTTAGGTGATTAGCTGTTGTAGCACCACGATAAACAATACATTAACACTCTGAATGTGCTGCACTTGAAGTAAAATGTTTGCAAGATTTGCAAAATCTTGGATTTTTAAGCTTGTGAGAATCAAGTTGTGGTCCATTGTCTACCACTGCCGTCAGCAGTATGCACAAACCTTGACCGTGACAACAGTGATATGCCCATCAGCTGTGTCATACATTCCTGGATAGAGGAAATCATAACTTAGAGACAGCATGCAACCTTTTTTTCCCCATGCAGTGGCAGAACCTCTGCAAACTGGTCCAAGCCCCTGCTCAAAGCAAGTCCAGCTAGAGCAGATTGCTCAGGACAACTGGGGTCCACCCCCAGTGACCGGCCTTAAGGGGTTGTGCCTCCCATCATGGCCCTCTGAGCTCAGGTTGTGACCAAGGGACAAATCTGCATCCATTGGTTCAAATACATTTTTCAGAGCATTAGTGCACACAATTTTGGATTCTGGTCTTTGCTCTTTTTCAAGTCACACTCAGTAGTAGCAAAATTTTATCTGTTTGCCATTCATCTACTTCTTGTAATTTTGTCTGTGTGGGTTTTTTTTGGTTGGTTTGGGTTTTTTCCTTCTTTTTTTTTGTTTTGTTTTGTTTTGTTTTTTAGCACACCTAGATTTTCTTTGCAAAGTCTGGTCTGTAACTGCAAATAGCACATCAACCTGTCTGAAGTTTTTGCGGAAAATAATTTCAGTTTTGCAAATATAGGAGCTCTGGGGAGCTGGGTGCTCCTGATCTGAGCTTGTTTGCAGGCTGCAGGCAAGCCTTCATCCTGCTTCTGGCAAAACAGTCTTCTTGCTTTTAGAAGCCTCTCCCTAAGCTTTCACTGCTGCCTATGCCGTGTATCAATCTGTGGTTTGCTAATTTAAACTGCCTTTCATTCATCTCCTTTGTCCTCCAGAATTTGCTGCGTATTTGAGGGTGTGTCACGTCACAATCTTCTCTCCCTACACAAGCTTGTGGGGCCATGTGATACAGCTGAGGAGAATAATTCATATTTAGTCTAAATCCCTGCTTATGAGAGAGAGGTTTAGGTCACAGACTATGTTTTCTTGTCTGGAGTGAATAGTAACAGGTTGATAGGACAGAAGAATTCTTTACCACCGGTAGCCAAGTATTCTTGTGTCCAAAGCAGGTATTGGCCAGCATTTAAGAACCAGTTACTTGCCTGCCCTGTGCCACAGCTTGAACAGAAATTACACCCAATTCATTTATCTCAGTGGCAGCCACTGGTTTGGTTTGGTTTGGTTTCCCCTCTCTACTCTTGAGTTGTTTTAGGGAGATATATTTTGAAGGGTGATGTATCCAACCTCTGGCTATGCTGCCCTTCTCTTGCCATGAAATGCCTGATGAGCTGCTGAGGGTGAAATGCTGGTCTTCTGCACTCTTGCAGATTTTTAAGTGGAAAGTTGTGAGCTGTCCTGCCTGTGATTTTGAAGTAATCTTCCACCACAGCTCCCTCCAGCAAACTGTACAGTTTTATTACCAGGTAGCTGACATATATAGGTGGTTGTTACCAGCACTGTACAAATGGTTCGTGTGTTCTAAAGGCAACAGGGTAGTACCATGAATTTGAGACCTTTTCTTAACGATAACTCTAGATGGCTGAGCAAAGCCATCCCAGGGAGATCCTCACCAGGCTGGGGCTGCCCTGGCCAGTGCGGCACCAGTGCACACCATCCTGCTGAAGCCCTCTGTGTGGAGAGGAACCCAGCTGAAGCAGCTGGTTTGGTGGAAAGGAGATGCAGAGCTATATATTATTACTTTGCTCATAAGGTGACAGTGGAGCCTGGAATATTTCAGCTTCTCTTTATGTATACAGGGCACGGGTGTGAGCCACAGACAAAATGGCCTTTATAAGGTAGCGATTCTCGGGCAGCATGGCAGCACTGTTGGGGATGATCTGTGCTCTGCCTCAGCGCAGCCCTGAGAGGGGTGAAGAAACCTCACGCTCCCCTGCACTCGGTTCCTCATCGTGTAAAACAGGGTAGTGGGGCTGGGTGGGGTGGCTACAGTGGGAGCCTGCGTGGAGATGCTGGAACAAGGTTGAGGCATTCAAGGTGAGGGTGAGCTCGAGGTCCTGCAGATCCGTGTCCTGGCAGCCACTGTGCAGAAGGCATCGATGCTGAATCGTAGCTGAGGAAGAAAGAGGGAACAGTAGTTTACATCTTCAGTTCTTGTCAGCAGCAGAGGCCGAATGCACGGTATCAGCATTGCTGTGCTGGTGGTCTCTGAGCTACAGTGAAGCCAGGATGCCCACCACATTGGAGCTAAATTCTTCCCATGCAATTGGCTTGCTGTCTTCTGCCCTTAGGCTGTGCTGTGGCTACTTATATGGGGGGGGAGGGTGGCACTGTTGGAGCCATTTTTGTCACTGGCGTATTTGGATTGGTCCCTTCAACCCGCCTTGTCTCAAATATATTTGTTTCCAGTCACCCTAAAAGTCTGCTGTCCATGATGTGAAGGCACGGTTGCTTGGCGTGCATCCATTCTCTGGAGCAGCCCCCAGCCTCCTGCGTGTTCTGAGGGCTCCTTTCTCAGGTACAGAGAGTCCAGAGCTGCAGGCTGCTTGGTTTCTTCCCAGAAAATAATACACACCTTAAAAAGAAATCCACCTTACACTAAAGCAGAGACATTTTTACAGAACTTCAGGCTGGGCTGGAAGTCTACAAAAGACATAAAAATGTTAGAGAGAATTTTCTTTATTTTGGGAGATGGTATATAGTGCATATTACAAAACCCAAAAGAAACAGCAATTCAAGATCTATAAGCAATGGGAATCTTGCACATGAGATACACTTAACGATGTTTCTGCTCCCTGAAGCAATGTAGCTGCAGCTTTTACGTCTTCCTCACGTTGAGGGGCTGAATGCAGCATATCAGACCCTGCCAGGCATGTGTTGGATGCTGGAGGCACCATATGAAACTTAGAAGGAGCCTGGAAGGTGTGACATTCAACTGGACCGCTTGACTTCAGACAGCATGTGGACAGACGAGATGTCAGAGCTGCTCACTGGCCTTTGTACAGTTGTGGGCTGTCCATTTGAAGCAGTAACCATCATTCAGTGATAGCTGAGTCGAATAGTGTAGAGAGTAATAGCTGGAGTTATTCAGCGTGTGGCTGTTGGTAAAGGTTGTGAAAGCTTCTCGTTGCAAAGTGCGTGTGCAGGGGAGTAAACCACCAAAATCAGTGACCTAACTGCTCTCCAGGTGAGAAAATGAAACCCTTGGCTTGGGAAACAGGTCAGCTTTAGAAACATTAGATCTGTATGGGTTCCTGGAGGACTGAAACTTGTGGAACAGGTGTCTTTTGTCACAGGGGGTTGTAAAGATGCTGAAAATGGATAGAGAAAACTCAGCTCCTCTAAGAGTGGGTCTGGGGTGTTTGATTACTGGGGGGGTTCGATTCTGCATTTACTCAGCCTGGCTTTATTATTAACTACAGGACAGTTAATCCCGATACTCCCACACACATAACAGCAGAAGTGAAATTTTTTTGCAACTTCTAAGACTAACAAGTGCTCCTGAACAGAAGAATCTATGTGAATTAATACTGAGAAGCTAAAACTTGTTTGTGTGACAGCAATGCTTCCTATTTTTCACCCCTATCTCATTACATGGGAAAGTAATTATCATTCCCATTTCACAGGCAAGAAAAGGGAGACAAAAGAGATTCAGCGACCTGCTAAAGGTGAAGCTGACAGTTGTTGAAAGAGCTTGAAATAAGAGCTTATTTCTCGTGACTTCAGAGTCATTTGCAGAAGTGGACACTATGCTGTCTATCAGAACATGGCTCTGCGCTCATTAAAACTGTGAATAACCACCCACCAAACACCCTAATGCAGGTGTGATGTGAACACACAAATCTATTTCTGTCGGGTTACCCTGAACGACAATGGTAATGCTGTCTGGATGAGGACAGATTACAGAAAAGGAAAAAAAAAAAAATAGTCTTTGGGGACAAATCTGCTTCTTCAGATTTCTTTTGAACACACTTGAACTGGCAGAAAGATTTTGCACCATTTCAACACCTTTTGTCAGTTGGCTGTGATGCATTTGAGCTGGCAGCAGGAGACCTCCCAGTGGATTTAGCACCCCGTGGAGTCACTGCTGGGTGTGAAACCCTGGAAGCAAAGCAGCAATCAAATGCTAAACCTCTCTGATGGTGTTTTCCATCTGTTTTTCCACCAGCATGCAACATGCAGCTTGCCACCATTTCTAGGGAGGCAAAACTGTGTGATCTGTGCGTTCACCCCATTAACATCTTTCAGTCCGCTGGCAGCTCTGACCACATTTAATGAAAGGGTGTATGTCTTGATATAAAATTAGTTCCTGCATGTCCAATAGAAATCAGTTATCAGGGAGACGAGAGAACTGAGTTTGACTGAGCACAAGATCTGTCCTAGTGGCTTCTGATCCTGTTCCATAGCTGAGCTCATGGGAGAGCACGTGGCAGGCAGCCACATGTACAATGAACTATGTTAAGATTTTATCTACACACGGCAGCCAATCAAGAAACAAAAATCCTCAAGATAAAGGACTTCAGTAGTTACGCTACAGGTGGAAACTGCCGGGGAAGAAGTGAGATAAATAGTGTCATGAACTGTGGATGTTTGGTCCACTCTTTTTTTTTTTTATTATTTGTTCTTTATCTTATAATTAGGTTTTCACAAACCGTCTGTCTTTTCACAAATCTTAGGCTTTGACCTGTGATATCCCCCCCCAGATTTTGAGACAGGAAAGTGCTTCAAGTGTCCAACTGTATGTACTTGATTGTAAGCCAGACTGGCTACCTGTTTACTTGGGAAAGTGCATACTTTGGAACCTCCTTACTGATGAAAATCATGTGTTGTCAACTGAGTATGTGTTTCCTCCCCAAGCATAAGGAATGCAATCTTTTTTATGTAGAACAAAGACACTCGGAGTGTATTTTGAGGGGGAAAAAGCTGAAGGTTGAGAGAGATATTTTGGGTTACCTCATTAACTGCTTATTTTAGGCTTTCTCCAGGAAAAAAAAACCACGATACTGGAGGCACCAATTCTTTTCTTACTCTTTAGCTCCTCTTGCCAGTTGGTGTTAGCCTTGAATCTCAGTTCAATGCACAGTATACAATAAGACATCATGTCAGTGGCAAGAAAGAACCAATCTTTTATCCCACGGTAGGTAGTCTGATGCAAAAAGCAGCATCTGAGCATAAATTCTGCTTTGCCATAAGCAAAGTGACCCAACTCTTAGGCTATCATGAGGATCCCTCTGACCAGCTTTCTACCTGGTCCCACAGATGTCAGTTGCTGTCTGTCTTCCAAAGGTCAGCCATGAGCATGTTCACCCAGAGCGTCCTGCTCAGGTGGTTAAAGCTCTCTTCACTTCTGTCTGGACTACACGGATACTTCAAAACACAGCCTCTAACTCCTAAACCTCAAAGCATTCCTGTGTAAGCTCCAGTTGGGGTTAATAGGACATCTTCTTACCATGTCATTCCTGTGATTTGGTCCCACAATATGTTTCTGAGGACAGTACTGCTGGTCCCATCAAGCTTTACAGCATCCAAGTAACTGTAATGAGAAGGGCGGTCCTCAAATGCATGAACTGCTGCGTTCACAGGGAGAAAGCAAACGTAGTGTGAGAATAGGTTTGTGTCATCAGGGGTGTCTTATCAATGCAGAGAAATGCCTGATGGGGGATATAACAAAATCTTAAAGACATAATGTGACATAAGACACAATAATTTGTTTAATGATCACATAATAACATTATGAGATGTTATAGTATGACATAGGCCATGGTAAATAATGAAAACAGGGTCAGACTCTTCTGAGTGGTATCCAGCGAAAGGAAGAGAGGAAATAGAAACCAATTAAAATATAATTTACATTTAAGAAAGATCTTTTTTCACTATGCAAGGGATCGAACCCTGGCACAAGTTACCCGGAGTGGTTGTGGAGTCTCCATCCTTGGAGATATCCATAACCCAAACAGACATTGTCCTTGGCAACTGATTCTAGGTGGTTCTGCTTTGAGCAGTGGCTTGGGCTGGATGATCTCTGTGATTCTGTGACCCTGCGAAATCCACTTCCAAAGTAGGTGGAATGTGGCAGCCTTGACAATAGTGTCTCCAGTAACAGGCAGATCATCATACTGACAGTCGAGGAGCCACCGGCTGATGCTGAAAGTCATCAGTGCACACTGTAAATCCTTCCCTAATGATGTGATGTAATGGTTTTATTGAATAACTTATGAAGAATCATGGTAAACAACAGCTCAAAGATCTCTGCTGTCCCTATACTGATGGATTTGATCACTAGTAAGTTACTAGTGATCAAAATAATAGGTCTGTGTACTGATCAAAACACCTGTCATACAACACAAGTGGAAATCTGTGCCTCTGCCACTGGCCTGGATTTCAGTGTTTGTACACACAGCTTTGTTTCCTGATTAACCACATGAAATGCAAGCAGTGAAAACGGCAGAAACTGTTTTTAAAATAAGGTGTAGCTATGGAATATTGTGCTTAAGATACTCCGTGTGTATTGTCCCAGTGGCTTCTTGGGTGCAGCTCAGTGGAAACTCTGCAGTGTTTCAGTGTCTGTAGTTTGTGAGGAAGAAACATCATCAGTGAAGGAACCTGGAAACTTTGGAAACATTTTTAATGATGCAGTTTAATGAATGTCATTTTAAGGGAACATAGAAATATAAACAGAATCGTTGTATCCTCATTTTTTCACACTGTGTATTCTCAGGCTCTTTTTTGTTATTTTTCAATGAGATTTAAATTCCTTTCCGTACCTCGTCTCACCCTTGCATCATTCTTTAGATACCAGAGCATCCCACGAAGCCTGATTTTGTTGGTCTTTGACTGGGAATGTATGGACTGAATGGGCAGGCAGGGCAACTACAAAGGCTGGGATTACAATGGGAAGACAAGAAGCAGAGCATTGCAGGTTTTTGATGCTCTTTTAGCCACTGGGATGGGGTTTTCTGGTGGGTTTTTGGGTGTTGGGATTTTTTTTTTGCATGAGAAGCACCAATACTCTTCACATTTAAAGCCTTAACTTTTGTGTGATTCAGTTACTTGACACTGGAAGTGGCAAAGAGCCCACTCACTACTCCTATATAGTTATACAGCAGCATTAATAATAACATACTTGTTTATAATAGAAAACCTTCCTTTGACAGCAATTTATGTTGAGCTTCATGGTGATTCTGTTCTGAATACATTTACCTCAGTCTTTCCATTACTCCTGGATGTTAATCTAGCGTAATTGTCAGATATTAACCATAACGCTAAGACAGATTACTGAGACAAAGCCCATTAAAATAATCAGTGTTTGATCTTGGACAAAAGAAACTCCATCTGCCAGCATTTGGGGGTGGGAGGCTGTGCTCACTGAACACAGTGACACTTAAATTGTATCGTTTACATTTATGGACTGTTCGTGTTTATTTTGTACTGAGAGGACCTATTTCTGTTCTGGTATCTGCTAATTTGGAAGAACTCCAGTGAAATAAATAACAATGGCACAGTAGCATCTCTATGAGGTCAGATCCATTGGAGGAGGAGGAGCCTTTGGTTAAGACACTGGGCTGGGAGTTGGAAAATCAGAGATCAGTCTCCTACTTCATCACAGATTTCCTCTGTAAATTCAATATGCAGCCCAATCCAGAAAAGTGATCAGATGCCTGACGCGGAGCCTGGCTGGAACTGGCTGCTTAGACCCAAGTGACATCAAACCTGCCTTGTCCCTCTGCTGGGATACCTGTGTTTTTACCTGTAAAATTTCCAAGGTGCTTAATAACAACTTATTTTCTGAGCCTGCCTTGGCTAGTCTGTGCTGGTTGTTTTGTTGCTATTTTATTTCCAGCTTTGGGTTCATCCCTGCCTCGCAAATGGACCGGTGTGATAGGTGATTCTGCCAGACTGACCACTCAAGGGTCAGCAGCAAGGACAGGAGTGCACATTAAAATGTATCCTGGTACAGGGCTGGTGTTGGTGTCGGTAGCGCTTCCTTTGTATGAGGTTCCTTTCTCTACAACTCAGCCTTTTCCCACAGAGCAGCAGGCTACAAACACGAAGCCTATGGCTCAAGGTTCTGTTTATGTTACTTGGTCAGAATGAAAGTCCTGCTTGTTTAAAGCCTTAAGCACTTCACCAGCTTTCTCTCATGAATCCTACCAGTACATCCACACACTGCCGCTTTCTGACTGGCCTGATCACTTTTCCCATTGGCAGGGACAACAGAAGCTATGTTTTTTATAGGCAGTGAGTCTGATGTTTGATGTATGGGGGGTGCTGTACGCAGTAATTCCACGTCTGTTACACAGAGGAGACCTGCTCATGTGCAGCAGTCTTCTCCAGGGCCAGCTGGTTTTCACTAATCCCCCCCCAAAGCATCACGATGGTGATCCCAGTGGTATAACTGCACCGCAGAGCGCTGAAACCTTTTCACCACAGATTCAT
Organism: Chloroceryle amazona; assembly: GCA_027560015.1. Classification (NCBI taxonomy): domain Eukaryota; kingdom Metazoa; phylum Chordata; class Aves; order Coraciiformes; family Cerylidae; genus Chloroceryle; species Chloroceryle amazona. The sequence goes on from JANHFX010028650.1 coordinate 19,563, forward strand.
GTGATGGGACTCCAAGGAATATCCCTGTCAGACAGCTTCAGCAGTTAACAGAGAGAGAAAGCCTGGAGGAGAATGTGGTATTTCAAATGCATGCACATATATTTATTTTCTAATTTGCTGAGGTTTAAGATTATGCAGATACACGGAAGTGGTTTAGCCTGGAGTTACAGCGGCTGTGGAGAGTGTGCAGACATAAAAGGGTGTGTTGTTTGGACTTCTTTGTTTAGAAAAACTATTAAGGTGGTGGTTGGTTTGTTTTTTTTCTGAAATATGTGCAGCAGGAAGGAAAAAGACTGGCAGGTTGCTATGCAGAATTTATTTTAAATGGCCATTTGAGAAACTAGCACCCTCCTCTGACTGCCCTTGCTACCTGGCCAGGCAGCTGACAAAGAGGCATGGGTGGAGAACCTCATGGCCGTCACCCATCCTTCCTGCAAAGCCCTGCCAATTAAATGGCTATCGGAGCTTAGGAGCCAGCAGATTGCTCTGAACTGCCATGAGTACAATAAGGACACACTTTGGCAATAAGACTGATGATCTTCAACTGTGTTATTAAAATTTGGTTTATTTATTAACTGCAAATGACCGTGCACATTTAAACCCCATCGAGTTAAGACCTGTGTCTTTGCACGTGGCTTGAAGTTCTTCTAAATATCAAGTAATCCAGGAACAGACTGGGCATTATATACCATCATAAATAAATGAAAATCAATTTAATTTATCATCCTAAAAGTGGCCAAGCTTTCAGACTTCATCAATAATATCAGATTTTGTGGGAGCAGTAACTTCTGCCCCCAGACTTCAGCAGAGTTGAGAGGTTGCAAACTCCACCCACTGGTGACCTACATTTTGTCTGTCCCATCAGCCTCCTTGCAAGAAGTACTTACCACAAGATGCCACTAGCAAATTACTGAGCTTGCATCCAGCGCTCCTAACCACACACAAAACAGCTCAATTTGGGAGCGTCTTGCCAAAATAAGCACATCCTCACCCACATTGGACTGTCTGTCTGAAAGCAGAGGCAGTTAAACATTTCTCTGGAAGATGTTTCTTCTTGCTGGAAGGTAAAAGGTCCTTTTTTCCATGTTGATGTACTTCCAAACTCTGTCAGTCCTCATCATGTAGAAAGCCCTGTTCTGCAGTATATACTGAAAAGCCTTTGGATCTGGTTTTTTACTTCCCCAGAACTAGTGGAGTGAAGGCGTCTCTGAAGGAACGGGACTCGTGGAAAACCAAGTTCAGCCAATCTGAATTAAAGCAAAACAAAGACCAGGGCACTCCCTACTTTGGACTTTGGTGTACCTGACTTGCTCCTTGCTCATGCTGGACTTCACTCCCTCCTGAGGGCTTTGTCCACCCCTGAGGAGGCAGCAGGTGTCAGAGTGAAGATGGCCAAAGCAGTTGACTTGAACACATTGCTTTAGCTGCCTGCAGAGGCAGGCTGCCGTCGCTTGGCAGGCTGCTAAATTCTGCACAGCTCCATGTGACATCTTACGCTCGGTTTGGAATGAACTTATGTGCAGATTTGAAAAGAATTTATATGAACATATGCCTCTGCTTGCAGTAAATATATCTTTTCAGAGCCATGGCAGGCAACTGGCTGCCTAAAGTCTGGGGAAGCAGAGTGGGAATGGGTTCCAGTTGGGGATGCTGATATTCGGAGTGAAGGATGGATGGATGGATGGATGGATGGATGGATGGACGAGGGTGTGTGGCTATGTACAGCATCCGATGCTTCTGTGTTTTCTTCTTGCTGCCTTAGGGCTGGGTGAGGAATGGCCAGGATTTGTGGATAATTTCAAGATAGGGTGTCAACCTGCAATTATTTTAGGAGAACAGAAGAGCTGAGGGAAACTTTGTTCCTCTGATGAGAGGAAGTTGCAGTGATGGCAGGTGAGAAGATTTTCAGGTCCATCTGCACTTTGTTCTTCATGAGGTGCCAGCATCCCTCTCCTTGACTGCCTGGGAGGCAGCAGGGGTGCAGCTGGAGGCACGTGGCTTCCTCCTGTGTTCAGCTTTGCCAAAGAGGAGAAAACAGTCAAGATAAGGCAGGTGTGATAGGGAGCTTATAGTTGTGTGTTTTCAAGCTTTCCCTTCGCAAGATAAATGAGGGAAAAAGGAAGGTCTTGAAGAAAAAAAAAAATGTGTAGGGTTCAAAAACACCACTAACAATCACCATTTTAATTCTTTGCCATTAAAAATACTTTTTCCTGCTTTGAAAGAACCCCAGTTGTTTAATTGACCCCAATAAGGAAATGGAATTTCTGTTCTTTATAAAAACCTGATGTGCTAATATTTTCCATCCTGAATTAGAATTAAAATTGACAGAGTGAGCAAACTTGGTGTATTTTATTCATCAAAGAACTGGGAGTATTTTGAAGGACGGGTTGAGGAAGGCGATAGTTTCATGTTACATTTTCTTTGTGAGCAGTGCAGCCCTGGATGTGTTTTGCTTTGGGTTTTTTTTGCAAGCCAGTTAAAAAAATCAGTTCACTGATCCAGTTTCCTGGGCAGCCCTGCACACAGTCAGTGTTGGCACAGCTACGAGGGCAGCATGATAACAGTGAGGGAGTGGGAACAGGCAGCTCTGGACAGGTCTATCCACCAGTTTTGTTGGGGGAGAAAATATACCATGAAACTATTAACATTGTGTGCCTTGCATCCGTAAGTAAAATGCAGTCATTTCCAGAGTTAATATGATGAGCAGTTAACAGTAACCTGTAACACTGTCCAAAAGCAGAGGTTTGGAGGCGAGGAAGAGTCTGGCTAATCCTGAAGGAAGAGACTCAGGTCTGTTAATCAGGTATGTTGCTATTCACTAGCTTTTGTTGGGCTGTGTGTTCTAGTAAATACTCCCACCAGAGTTCAGCTCAAACAAACAGACCTGCTTGTCCTTTAAGATAACCACTCTCATCAGCTCAGGATGCATGGGATTAGTAGACTTCAGTATCCCATGGCATTTGGGGAACTCAGTTTTGAATTGGCCTTAAATCATGCTTATAGGAGAGGTTGGTCTGAAATGATGTTCCTTTATTTACAAGTGACACTTCACTTGTGTCCAAATTGATCCAAGTCAGGTAGCTGCAATAATTTGTGCTGGTGACTGTTGATATAGTAAGAGACTGTGGATTAATGTTGAATAGCCACATTTTGAATAGGTAGGAGAACAGGTTTCTTGCATGCATCAGTAAATCAAAGGGCAAGTTATAAAGGCAACTGAGCGTGAATTACAGTAGGGCTAAGTTCCCATCGACCGAGTCACCCACAGAAGGAGGAATTCAAAGAGTCCTTGTGCCTCGCAGAGTTTACAGTTAGTCAGGGACCGGAGGGCTGCCTGACATGAAATGAAGCAGCCAGGACTTGCCAAGGAGTAAAGACACCTCAGTGACATCTCTTTACCCTGTCATGGCCTTAGAGGCTCCATCCATCTAAGCTGAAGTACCCAGAAGTGCTTTCAGATTACTGCAACGGGCCGCATGTCTTGACCAGGACCCGCTGGGCAAGGCACAAATACACGGGCTAAATGCGAGCTGCCATGTGCCTCAGCAAGTAGTCAGTCTGGACACCTGAAGGACCAAGACCAATGAATACACTGCCACACGTTTCAGCCACTGTTCAGCTGAAATAGCAGCCTGAATAGGTAACCCCCAGACTGCAGCCTCCAGGAACTAGCTGATGTTCCGTCTGAACAGTGTTGTATCTCATCTCAGAGACTCATGTGTTTGTCTTACAGTAGGCCTGCGACGTCAGGGTAGCACAAACAAGTTCTAGAGAAGCAAAGGGCTTGGCTCAAGCAGGTTTCTGCAGCCGGTTTAAATGCCACCCAAATCCATGAACGTTCAGAGATGGTTTACCAATAGGAAACCCCAAGATCCAGGCCGCCAAGGAATGCAAATCAGTGGTGATCAGCTGAGTGTTCTGCATTAAAACCTGTTTGTAAAGAAATTCAGAGACACAATTCTACAAAAAGTAGCGATGTTCTGAACTTGCCTTCAGAATGAAAGGAAATGGCAAAGCATACTCTACATATGTATTTGAGTTCTCGTATACATTTGAGTTTGCTCCTCTTTTGCTTTCATTTGAAAATGCAACTTCTTCTAATAGAAAAATGACTGATCAATGTTTGCAGAGACAACCATTCCTAAATTAATATCTGTGCATTCATCTCGCATCTCTCCCTATGAAACCTGGGACCTGAAAATAACTGGGAAGGAGTAGATGTAGCCTGACGAGCAGTTGCAAAAAGTGTAGCAGCACAAACCTACAGCAGAAATCTGAGGGTAAAGGCTCAGGCAGAAGAACACTGAGATGCTGGGTGACCTGCTGGTCCATCAAAATATTGCCTCAGATTTCTAATATTATTTTTTTAAATCTCATTAATCAATGACTTGTAGAAATATTCCATTAATTCATTCACAGGGATCAATTTGTAGAGGAAATATGCAAAATAACACATCGATTATTCCTCTTCTGAAGGATTAATTCCGATAGGTTTATTTTTTACAGAAGACAGTCTGAATGAAATTAGACTTGGGCAAAGAAAAAAGGGAGGAGAGCAACAAATAGCAATCAAAACCTGAAACATTTCAGGCATTTCAAAGATATTTTATTCCTCTAAAAGAGCTGGAAAGAATAGAGGAAGAACCATGCAAAGTTCCTACTGCGTGTTGGACATTTATTGGTATTTTAAAACTAATCAAAAACTGCAAAGAAGATGAAGCTGAAAATCTAATCTAAGAAACTATGCCAACAGTAATGAATTATTCCCCTCAGTATACTGGACAGTATATAGACAAATATTAAAGAACTAACACTTGCAATTTAGTGAATACTGTAGAGAATTTGTGCATGTAAGTGTACATGTGTATTTGTATATGTGTGTTTGCTCCAAATATATATATATATGCACATGTGTTTGCAAAACAAAGAGTATGCATGAGTTGGGGTGGTAAAGTTGTTTAAAATGCAGAAACCTGGAGTGCAAATAAGGCAGAAGGGAATTGGTTTGAGAAATGATACCTTGTGGTCATATTTTGCTTATTACAGTCAAACTAATCCACTTAGAACTAGAGGAAAGCTGTTACCTCGAGTAAAAACTGCAAGAGAAACATCACAATCTTAGTCATACAGGTTAACAAAAAGTGCACTGCCATCCCATGTCTGTAAAATTTCTCCTTCATATAATGACCCAGGTACAGAGAAACCCATGGTCACCTTCAGAGGCCTGGGGATCTTGGGGACAGCAAGTGCCTATGTCCTGGCTGCTGATAGCATTTAGTTTCCTGGCTGTGGCTGGCCAGATGTGCTGGTGTGTGCAGACCAGCCCGGTCGACCCACAGAACCTCTTTCACACGAGAGATTTGAATCCAAGTCCTGGTGGCCACAGACTAAGCTGGAGCAGCTCAATGGCTGAATCTGTCTTTTCATCCAGCTTTAAAGCTCAGCCTCGGAAGGGCTGGATGCATCTGCTTCTAGCTTTACAGCCAGAGCTCATAGCACGTCCATAACCAGATCTCTGTCCAACCTACTTCACGCTGACCTTCCTCTGTCGAGGGGTTTTAAAACACAGTCTCCCAGACACGGCAGCCAATTTGATATCTGCAGTTTTAATAGCTGAGGGACCCTCCCACCGGTGCAGGGGCTGCAGGAGGACAGGCCGTTGGCTTCAGACCTCGTGTTGTTTTCAAATAGTTTCACAAGGAGAAGTAGAATAATTTCTGTAGGTAGCGCATCCTTCCCGCGGTCCCTGAGCCTCTGTGACTGTAGTTGCATATTAATCTAAAATGTAACCACAGCTGATGCACAGAGATCCCTCTCTAATCAGCCATGTGGTTCCTAATGCCATTTCCCATCTGGGTATATGCGTGTGTTAGGATGTGCTGTCTCTTCTGGTCTGATCCTGGTAGGGTAACCTGGTGGATGTGGTGTAAGGCATATGGCGCAGTTTACCTCTGGCATCTGCTGGCAGGACACACTTCCTAAGGGTGTCTCACGGGGGGAGTCATGGTGGATGTATTATTCCCCTTGGACACCATGGCCTCTCCCCACTAAGAGTCATTTTCCATTACATCTTTGGCAGAAGAAAAAGCTAAAGCTCGGGGGAATTGCAGCAATTCATTTTTCACTCAAGATTTACTTGAAAAAGCAGAAAAAAAAAGGTAAATAGAAGGCAGTTTATCAGGGCTAAAGGTTTGAATATTTTTTTTCTTCATAGTGCTCTCTGATCATGCTGTGAGTGAGGTCAGTGTAAAGTACAGCGTGAAATACAGCATCCCGTGCAGTGAGTGTGCAGCTTTCTTTGCACCCAAAAAATGATAAAGCTCGCCATGTACGACTGATAAAGCTTCTCATGTACAACTACTCCACTTTATGACCAGCAAACAGTCCTGCAGCTATGGTAGAAATGGCCGTGCCTTCAGGCAAAGCTCAACCACCACCTCTCTCCTCGGTGGGCACGGAGCTTTTCCCTTCCAAACAGCCACCCTGAACCAGGGCTGTTCATAGACCAGTCTGTATTCACCCAAAACCCAACAAACAGGGAAAGGAACCTCCCTCCTCCCAGTACTCGCTGGCGGCTGCTGTTATCTCCCCATCTTCTGTCCCCAAGCCACAGCGCAGCATTCCTCACTTCCTCCCTGCCCACGCAGGCAACACAGCAGCAGGCTGCACTCCTTGGGCACGCTCTTGCTTGGAGCAGTGCAGGCTGTAGAAGAGGGCTGAGGGTCCGTAGCCAGCTGTGTGAACACAGCCAGCAAAAGGCCGTGTGACTGGGTTTGGGATTTTTTTTCAAAGAAGGCCATACAATGAAGAAATGAAACAATTAATGAATTAAGTTCGGTGTGATTGCCCTGGAGGTTACTTCACTGGTCATGCCTCACTTCTGGATACTTTCTGCTTTATGGAGATGAGGGACGTAAACCTCTCTGGAAGAAGTCTAGAATGTGTAAGGTCATAGATCCTTCTGCATCGGGAGGCTTTGCTTTCTTAACATTGTGCTCAGGCAAATTGTGTATTCACAGAACTAGAGACAGCTTTGGTGTTACGGGGTGACCCTGATGACAAACAAGGTATCTCATTTCGTCATTCCTCAACATTTTTGCTGCTAAAACCAACAAATCCTGACTATTAAAAAGGCTGAGATGAATTAGTGAGAAAGTCAGAAAGCACTGCAGAGCAGAGGGCTGGTTACTGGTCACACCATGGGGGTGAAGTATCTTAATCTGTACCTTAAATGCCTCTGTGCAACAGACAACACTGAACCACAAAGTTGTAGTTTTGCATATCTCATTTTTTATACTTTGTAGTTCCTCACAAGGTGGTCATACATGGGAGTGACTTGAGGGACATTCTGAACTGACCTAAGATCTTTCCTGCTTGCCCGATTCAACTGGTTTGTGTCTCCAGCAAGCGAGATCTATCATCTCTTCACCCATCAGGAAGGCTTCTGGGCAGCTGAAACTTTCCTATTCCAACTCCAAAATCTGGCTGGTGACATTCAGTCCAGAAGTTTTAAATATGTCATCACTTGGTATTGTCCAGAGATCCCAGCTCAGCTGGTGAAGCTGTTGGACCCTGACTGTATCAATCAAGGAGCTGAAAGAGGCATAGCCAAAGAACCAGGTGTTGTGGTGCAGAACTGTGCTCTCTCCCTGGCTCTGTCACGGAAACCTCGTACACGCTGCTGAAATCAGGCCTTTCAAAAGTGGCTACTGGTGGTGGTTCTCTCCTCCAGGGTGCCTGCTTGAGCGTCCTCTGCTTCTTTTCTGAAAGTGTTACGGACATTGCCGATTACATCTCAGCTGTCAGCTCTGAGAGGAGAAATTCACTGCAGTTCTCTTCTTCCCAGAGAGGCACTGGGAAAGATAAATTAATTTGTGGTCACGGTGTGCTTAGAAAATATCAGAACACTTCTGCAGGACAGGCTGGGAAGAAACTAGTAAATCTGCCTTCAGACCATGATTTCACTAGTGTGTAAGAGGTAAGGGAAGAGGGATTGAAAACTGAGGATAGACCAAATGATTTTATCCTCAGGAAATAAAATCATAAGGAAATAAAATGGCAAAGGTAGGAAAATACGCTCTGTCTTCCCGGTACGTGTTACTTCATCTCTAACTCTTCTGCAAATGGATTCAGCTTCCTTTCACTCGGATCCTCTGAAAGCCTGCTCCCAGTCCCAAGAGAATCCCGCAGCCAGTACGGAGCAGTGCAGAGGAGGAGGAAGCGAAACAGAACAGTATGGTTTACAAGCATTTTAGATTGTAACTCATTAACAAAGAACTCCGTCTCCAGTGAGTGGAACAACTTTAATGTTCATTTTGCCCTTGACATTTTTTTTACACTGACACAAGGCAGTTTCTCACCCCGAGACAAGTGATGTCTACTGTGAATTTCACTGTAAGCCCAGTTTTGGTTCTTTTTTTCTTTTTTTTTTTTCTTTTCTGAAGCAGGATGTCTAGTTATCCAGTAAGTGGCAGCAAATGGCTTGAAGTTTCATCAACAATAAATTGTTACGCAGTGAATCTTTGCCCGGTGCATGAACAGAAGTAATGGATTTCTGTACAAACACTTGCCAGCCCTCAAAAAGAGCTTGCTTTTAAACTCCCAGTCAGTAAAACCACCTCAGTTCACAAGATTCTTTAGCAAAAATGATGCATCTATTCAGTTTGGAAGAGCTCACGTTGCCTAATCCAAAATCTGATTGCTCTGGCTTTTGGTGATGTCTTATCCTCATGTCTCGTGGATGGTGAGGGAGCTTTAAATAAAAAATAATAATAAAAGCTATGCAAGCAGCCACCCTTCCCTTGTTAAGTACTTAGGAAGGTGAGTAAATGGGAGAAATGAGGTGTTCAGGAAAAGAAACAGTCATAAAGAAATGCATTTCAAGATCACCTGGGTCTTCCTGCTTCTTTTTAGTTCCTTTTGTAAAAAGAAGAAAAAAAATAAACTGTATTACAAACCAATGTTAGCATTTATTAAAGAAAAGGAAATGGAAACAAATATTTGCCCACAAGCTGTGGCTAAAATGGCACTTAAGTTTCTAAAGAGAAAATGTGAGAAAGGAGTATCTAAGAAATAAGCCACATCTGGTAAAAGTTTTAGGAAAAAACCAAACAATAGTATGTTGACACAGCAATTAGAAACATTATTCTAAGCATTTGTGTTCTACCAGTACAGACTATTTTTCAAAGTGCAAAGGCATATTAGACTCATCTATTTCCAAAGAAAACCCCCAGGGCAGGGGGCTGGATAGCAGTGCAAACCATTAACAACCCATTCTAAGGTGAGCACGAGGTTACTGGCGAATTTCATGGGTAATTCTGGATATTCTCAGGTAAAACGAGAGTTACTCACTAATAAACGCTGAGCTGGAGTAGGCTCTTCTAGTGAAACACTGAGTGCCATTTGCCCACAGGAGAGAATGACCCCTCACTGTTTCCATCCTCCTTCCAGGCAGATAACTGTTTATCTGCCTGCGACACTTACCTTGCCTGTTTGTCATTGAAATTGGGGCAGTGAGGATGATAGGACCTTGTAGGGTCCAACATTGTCTTTCCATTTAGTTGCAATCACCCGGCTCAGGTAGACATATGGATGGCTATGAACTACAAGTGACCCAAAGAAACTAAAAGCTGCCATGCAATAAAGCTGACTCTGTAAGACCTGCCTTTCAAAGGTGTATATTGAGATTACCCTTGCAATAGCTGACAGGGTCCTGCTGAATCCATCATGATCGCTTGAAACTGCTGTGGCAGGGCAAGGGATTGGAGCCATCTCCTGTAAAGTGAACTTTAATGTAGTCTGCCACAATTTAGCTCTCTCTGGGTCTAGATGCTGCAGTTCTTAAAGTCCACCTTGAAATGAGTTTTGGTATGCGCTAGTTTTCCGTGCCCAACTATGATAGTACAGTTAGGATGACTACATAATTCTGGGGCTTGGATTTCTGCTCTACTGGCAGGAGCAATTCAGGGAGTTAGTACTGATTTTAAATCTCTAGGTGAGTAACAAGCTGACTGCTATCAAGATTGTCAGAAGGATCTGAGAAGTACATGTTAACCCCCCCCCCAAAACTATGCCCAATGGCAAGGCAGGTATTTTGTTGCTGTTTTGGTGTGATCTTAATAATTGAAATACTGGAGGCAGAGCCTCTTGAACCAAAGGCTTCGTTTCCAGACGAAGGTTGTTGAGGGTATCTGAGACAGAGTGAAAAAACACGTAACTGGTAAGAGACTACCTGTGTCACTGAATCTAACCCCTTCTGTCATAGGCAGCCCTGTCACATGGTCACTCAGAAGGGTATTTCCTCCAAAGAAGGAGTTGATGCACCTTCCTGGAGACTCTGCCTCACTGCTGGGCAATGGCACAGGCGGCAGTATCAGGCTGGACAATGCTGTCCTGCACCAAGTATCCTACTCAGCCCAAGGCAGAGGCCTCCTCTGAACTTTCTGTTCCGTGAATCGCATTTCTGAACTGATTCCTTTGTGTGCTGGAGGTCTCTTTGCTGTTTGGGTGTCCCGCTGCCTACTGGGGAATAACATCAGGTAGAACAGGAGGTGAGGAGTAGCACTGTTTGGTGGCAGTGGAGGGGCAGTGGGTATGGAAGAGGAGAGATGAGGGAGAGTAGTGGAAGAATAAATGAGAAAACAAGGAAAAGGAATAGAATAAGATAAAGAGATAAGATAAAGAAAATAGATAAACCCTCACATGGTCAGGCTGTACAAATTACAGTTTACAGGTTTCTTTTCCCTGAAGCTGCAGTTTTCTGCCGTCATGCCTGAAGGGTTACGGTGGTTCCCCTCTTTATGTGTTCTAGTATGAAATCACACTGTGTGTGTGCTGGTGAGAAGAGTCATACTCAAGATCTCAGAGGATGCCTAAGCAAGGCCTTGCAGTGTGATGTTCACATTCCTCTTTGCTTCCTGGATGTACCTCCACAGATGCATCCTATGATCATGGTTTGCCTTTCCATGGTCATTTCACAGAGATATCTCAGAGTTGTTCTGTAGCTGACTTCTGTGAATGGATCTTGCTCCATTATTCCATTATCCCAGCTTCTCGGGTGCCAGGTCACAATTTTCTGGTTTAAAGTTTTTCAGGCCTCAGGCAATGAGCTTCCCCCGCCCCCAGCCCCCACTGCTGTTGCAATTGCTGTCACTACTGAAGTGCACAAAAGAAGGAAATGTGGATTTTTACTATGAACAGCTGTTCCTTATTTTTCAGAAAATATATCTGTAGTGCTGTCACGGTCTACACTACTGAACTCCACTAGACAGTGTGCTAGTTTCAGTGTGGTGTAGCCAGCATGACCTTAAGAAGGGTGGCTGTGCTGATGGACTCTGAGGCTTCTTGCTCAGGCCCTATTGGTTTAAAAGTCCTAGTTCTTTCCTAACTGCCGGGCCACACTGCGCTGTGCTGCTCACAGCGGGCAGGCTGTGTGTGTAATTAACCACGCAGAATGATGTACAAGCAAAAAAGCCATTCGAGTACCTGTAAGCCTTTAGCAGGTAGAGGTAACAGTAATAGATGTAAAGAAGGTGTGTATTCTGCTGGGGCCGTGGTCACATCCAGAGGGAGGCAAAATCCACTGGAGTGAGGAAAACTGTAGAGCAGGCTGATAAATCTGGGCTGCTTTACCCCTTTGTATCTGTCCCATCTGTAGCGTTTCAGTCAGTAAACAAGACAATCGATGAAGAGAAGTTAACACAACCGTACAATTAACAGTCTTTTAAAGACTTCTGTTAAGTCCTGGTTGTCAGTGGACTTTAGTGCCACTCCTATGTATGTGAGAAGTAAACCTCAGAGCAGCTAGAAGCGTGCTCCGAGGTCTGTGCTAGGATGAGATGACACTTGACCACGTGGCCACTAGCCTGTGACCACGGGTAGTCATGGATTTGTGGTCTCCTGGCAGTGACATATGTACTGGGGACCTGGCAACGCCCATGAGGAACATCCACTATAATCACAGAATAGAATCATAGAATAGTTTGGTTTGGAAGGGCCCTTAAAGATCATCTAGTTCCAAGCCCCCTGCCATGGGCAGACACATCTCCCACTAGAGCAGGGTGCTCAGAGCCCCATCCAACTTGGCCTTGAACACTTGCAGGGGTGGAGCTTCCACAACCTCCCTGGGCAGCCTGTTCCAGTTCTCACCACTCTCACAGTGGAGAACTTCTTCCTTACATCTGATCTAAATCTAGCCTCCCTGCTGCAATTTCCTGGAAGATAAACAAGAGTCAGCACTAATAAGCTCCACTATTTCCAAAACACCCTACGTAACAGCTTGCTGAATGGGAAAATTTGCAGTGTTTCCCACAGCTCCAGACAGTGGCAGGTGCTTTAGCTCAAGCCTTATGGTGCCTTAACCTGCACCCCTGAAGACGTTTTGATCTCCCAGTTCCCGTTGAACCTATCCAACTGCATTTCACAGAATGGCTTGCAAAGAGACAGCGCTCCTTCAGAGTTTTCCATGAAGGGCAGCTGCTGTGCTGAAGAGAGACCCAAACTCCTCCTTCCCAAACAGGATGGGCATCACCCACAGCTCTCCTGCAGCAGCAGATCTGCTGGGGCTGGGGCTGTGCCCAGGAAGAGAAGCAGATATGGGAAGAAACTGGAAGGAAAGGTGTCGGTACCATGGGAGTCTGCTGAGGATGAGAAGTTCGGCTTTCAGGATGCAAATCCACAGGAAAAGCAGGATTCGTGTTTGCTGCTTACCGGAAACTTTCTGAAGTTGTTCTCACAGAACTTTCATTTTCAACAGAGGCCAAGTTTTTGTCAAGAAAAATTAGAAAAGGCACTTAAAAGGCTTGGGACTGGCGGTTAGAAATGTATCTGCTCCTGGCCAGGGTGAAGGCTTTCTATACAGCCCTGAACAAGTCACTTAATTTTTCCATGCTTCAGTTCCCTCATTTATAAAACTGGAATAAAGATACTTGGTAACTGTAACTAAAATTTCTTAATCGGTGCCAAATATATAGTGTCTGAAAAGCTTTTGATTACATCTTTTCCCAAACTGAGTATCAAATTCCTGCTTTTGGAAACTAATTTCCATTTCTGCATAAGTATTTAAAAGCGCCACATGTAACACTGCTGAGATTGAGATGATGGCATTTAAGAAGGCAGTGATAAATAAAAACAGTTGCTTAACAGAAGATTAGTCCAGACCGTGCAATCAAAGCCAAGCCTTCTTTTTTATTCAAAGGAAGATCCACTCCCTACTGAGATGCTGAAGATAAGGCCCTCAACCAAGGGAATTGAAGAGAGCAGCCTTTGATTTCCAGAACCACCCCACTGCTGAGTGTGCCCTCAGGGGAGAACAGATTTACCTACAGCTGCTTAAAGCTGATTCAGCCCTTCCAGGGCATCACATGCAACATACGTGTCTCAGGACAAGCTCAGGGGAATGGTTCTCACAACCACTTTGCTCTCCCTTTCCCCTTTCTCAGCTGGGTGCTGTCTCTGTGATACCGTTCCTTACAGAGACTGCAAGCATTTTGCAGTGGCTACACGTGCTGGTTTCAGCAAAGGCTCCAGCTCTTCCTCCAACCTGTCTCCAGCTGGCTTTTTTGGCTTCATATTCATGGTACCACGAGTAACTATCAGATCTGAACTCTTCCTTTCTGGGTTACACCCGAGGTAATGGCTTTACTATCTTAAAATGCAACATATAGTGAAAAAATTTTTTTTCTTCCTTTCCCCCAGCTTCCCTACCAGCCTTACCAAGTTCCTCTTTCAGAATTAAAACCTCTGCATTTGGAGGAGCACATACCAGAGCACTTCTATATTCTGGCAGCTCCTTTTCCTTCCAGCACTTTGCAGCTTCACTTGCAAAAACCATCCCTCTCTGCCACAAAGACCAAAAAAGACCGACATGGTCGGGGCCAGCGTGGAGAAATGCGCTTCCAAATAAAGCCTGCTCATGTCTGGGCGGCCCCGGATCCAGGTCCGCCCTCTTTATTCACCTTTCAAACTTGTCAGCCAGCAGCTTGTGCCCGGCAGGTATGCTCTGTGGAGGATCCCCTGAGCTTTCAGGTTTGGCAGCATTTCTGAAAAGGTTCTGCTCACCTTTCCCCAAGAAAGCTTTGCCTCCGCGACTCCAGCCCAAGCCCCTAAGGGCATGTGCTCTCCCTGTGCCAGACTTCACCCTTCTCTGCCCAGCAGCTATGCAGGGATCTGCCTCACCAATCCCAGAGCACCGAAAGAACAAGCTAAGGAGCTCCTTTGCTTTGGAAGAGAGAGATGCTCGTGAATATTCCTGGTAACCTAAGGAAAAGGGAAGTTTGAGTCTCAAACCCTGGGCCAGCCTCCCTCCAGCTGCTCACTTTTACCATGAGGCAGGGATTTGGGCGGACTGGAGCGCTGCATTTTGAGCAGAAACAGATGAAATACGGCCCTTATCCCTGCCTCCTGGGTCACCTTAGAACATGCAAACATGGCTTGGATTTTGTGGTTGGGCTCACAGGAGAAGGACTGAACTGCAACATTAAGCTTCTCAACGCTCAAGAAACACTGAGCCCACTATAACTTGCATGGTGAAATGTTGTTTATGCAGAGGATTAACAGATCCCTCAGATAAATGTGTTTGTTTTGATAGCTTATCCGCCCTGGGCAGGTCAGAGGAACAAGCCGCATGCTTTTACATCTAACTAGAACAGGCTCTTCAAAGAGAACTTCAGTAGTGTGTCTGGTGTTGGACTGCAAATCTCCAGTTTCTGCTGAATCCACTTAGGTGATACAACGTTTTGCTGCTAGGCTTGTGTTTTTTCCTTGCCCGTAATATGATCATCGGGTCTGGTTTCATTTTCTGCTTTTCGGTCAAACTACACTGAGAGTTATCCAGCTGCGTGTTCTGGGCCAGGCATTTCTGTCGCCGTTTTGGTGATGGGAGAGGAAATAGTTCATCCAGGAATCAGTTCAGGCTTTGCAGCATTACACACGCCACTGAGTGTTACTGCTCATGTTTCTGCAGGCAGAATCAGGCCACATCTGCCAAAGACCTTTCTGAGACCGGCATAGGTAGTCCCTGGCTCTCTGAGTGCTTAACTTGCTTGTGTTTGGGGTAAACCCGCTTAAAGTAAGCCTGAGTTATCTCAGTTGTCTTGGTTCTCACTCCCCCTTGAATCTTCTCTGTGGTGCTATAGTTTCGAGGGACTTAGCCCAGGTTATCCCATGCCAAACAAAGCAGCTGGTCTGCAGCACACTGTGAGATGCCCTCCAGCTGGCAAAGGGTCTCCGTTTCTTGCCCTTCGACACATTTGCAGCTTTGCCAGTGCACGATCCTGCTCAGCTTCACGTCTGAGAAGCAAACAGAGCTCCTCGCGATGGTAACAATGCTCATCCATGATAACTGGGCAACTGTTGGAAGTACTGGGGACCTCCAGGTCCCTGTGACATTAGAGGATGGAGGGCAATGAGCAGACAGACCAACAGAGCACATGGTTGAAAGCAGCTTTCTCACATCATGTGCAAGTGAGCTGGAAACCCTGCTCAGGAACCCCAGATCTGTGCTCACTGGCTCTGTGTGATGGCTGAGGGATGGAGAGTTTCTGAGGCTCTTGCTTCTGCTGTACTCGATCTATCCAGTGCCATCAGTTTATGGTTCATTGCGTTTAAAAATGGAACATAAAGGATGATGTGCATTTATTGAGTGTGGGCATTGGTTTTTTGTACCATGGCAAGGTAAATCTGGAAAAAAAAAAAAAAAAAGGTTGTTATTTTAAACACCAAGGGACATTTAAATGGATGAAATTTCAGGGTAGCTCACTCATGATGTGTTTTATCTGAAATAGTGCTGTAGGCTTTTGGTGGTGAGCAGCTGCAGTAACAGCATCTGCTTTAACGCTCTTCAGAATCTGATAATGCCTTTTTGCAAGGTCTGTGCCCCAAAGCAAGAGGATGTTTTATAGCTTGTGCAGTTTTCCACGGGTGAAGAGAGACACGGTAGAAGTTGCTAGTGCAGGAGAGACATAGCTCCCAGGGGCTGCCCAGGCATTCGAGTGCTGAGTGCCAGGAAGCACAGGGAGCTGGTGATGCTGGGTGCCAGCAATACCGAGTGGATGCTGGGTGCCAGCGATGCTGGGTGGGTGCTGGGTGCTGCTGAAGCCGGTAGCCCGTGGCTGAGCAGGTCTGTCCATATCCAACAGAGGGTGGTGACACATATTCCTTAGGCAACTCCTCCAAATAACTTCTTTAGAGTGAAGAGTTCCACTGGTCTATTTTGCTTTAAAAGTACCGGAGATATTGGTGGAATGACCATCTGATTTTGTGTCTGCTGTAAAGAGACCTGGATAGACATCTTCCAGCTGGCACAACGTGGACTCCCTTCCTTATTATGTGACTTGATCTTGTTTTCCTCTCTTCTTTTTAGGAAGAGGTGTGGTCTCATAGATGTGATTAAAAAGAAGAAAGCAACAGATGTGTGTCCATTACATATGCTGTAGCCACTGTGGCAGTTTTCAGGTGTACTCTTTGCTCTATTTACTCAAAACTTCCTCTCTTTACTCAAAACTTTTTTTTTTTCTCACCATTTGGTAACACCATTTCACCCCACAGGGATGTAAAGGCCTTGTTCTCACTCAGGAGGGGTGAGGGAAGGAGGCAACAAATAAATGAGGGAGGGCAGGGGCCCCTCTCCTGCCCATCCCTTCCTGCATCTCTCCCCTGGTTCCTCCAAGCCAACAGCTGCCGTGTTGCAGAGGTCTCCAGGTACTCCCAGTCTGGGAAGCTGCTCTTAGGACACCGTGAATGAGGCTGTCTTTTTTTTTTCTGGCAGATTTCAATACATGATGGGTAAGGTCCTGGCTACCTACTGCTGAGGCAGCAGCTGAGGTTGTACTCTAACAGTGAGCAGGCATCACTAGCGCTGTCTGCCGCATCTCTCTCCTGCCTGCACCCCTACCCTTTCTCCTGCAGCTCAGCCTAAAACAACCCCATACCCATTTGCCCCTACCCCTGCCCTAGCCTGGCTCCAGCAGCAGGGAGCTCGGTGGGGGGTGGCAAAGCCCACTGGAGATGTGCAGTGGACACTCCAGCAGAGCTCTGATTGGTATGGTTGGTCTCTGGCAACTTTGTGCCCCTGGCTGGAGCCCATTTCTGTAGGACCCTGCGTGGGAAATGGGCCTGCCCTTGGCTGTGGCACTGTTCCCTTTGAGTGTAGGAGGTGCTCAGAGCCCTGAGGACCTTTAGCCACCTGCAGGTACCATTATCCCCTCAGATAGCACTTGGGGCTCCTGAAAAGGACAGCAGGCAGTCGTAGCTAGGGGATTGCGAGGGACATTTATAAACTGGACTGCAGGCAGAGGGCTTTGAACCACTGGGCTGTGACAGCCCAAATGAGGGAGCAAAGGTGCAGAAAGGAGTTTTCATCTTCTCACCTACTTGGGGTATGAAGAGCTGAGCTGTTGTGCAGGTGAGCTGCTTTGGGTGTTGGGCTGCTCTTTGTTCCCAGGAATGCTGCACAGCTTCCTGGGAGAAACCCTCCCACCTCTGAATTTCACAGGGCTTTACATTCACGGGTCAGACGATAATCAGGGAGACCAGATGCTTATTTGTCTTCCTTCATTCCTCCACCCCCTTACTAGCTGAGATGAGCCAGTGTGGGAGGCTGTAGCTGCTATTACAGCTGGCTTGGTTCGGTTTGGTTTTATTTTTTTCCTTTTTTTTTGTAGTTTGTTGAAACGAAGGAGCCGGTTGACTTTTTATTTTGCAGGCTTCATCCCCTCCAGGCAAACGAAAAGAAACACAAGAGCTTGGTTTCCTTCCCAGCTTCTCTCCTTCCAGCTGAGTGCGCTGGTTCCCACCCTCCCTGGGGCTTGTATTCTGCAGAGCGGACAAGATGGGCCAGCAACCTGTCAGCAGGGGTCTGGGGCTGCACTGCAGATGATGCCCATCAGCATCAGGCTGTATTTCACATATGACAGCTTACTCTAGGTACACTTTATTACAGTTTATGCTAACTCTCACTATCTACACCGTTTTCACACCTGGGCACAAGTAACTGAGGCCCACACTATGCTCGAGAGGAGTCAGTTAATTTTGAGATGAATGTAGCCAAACAAACGAGTAGCTTCAGTGGTATCACAAAATATGACAACTCACTGTGAGCGCCGGCTGTGTGGATTCAAGGCCTTGCTGTGGGTGTGGGTAGAAGACCACCTAGCTATAAGGGGGCATCCCCCTATATCACGAGCTATAAATGCTAGACATATTGCTCCCCTGGTTGCTGTTTGCTGTTGAATCTATCTGGTCACAGCTTTGGGATCCAGCTGTGCTCCTAACAGACATTTTTGCCTGGTTTTGGGGCATTTCTGAAGAATCCACAACAGCAAGTTGTCAGCTACTCTGTTGTTGATAAACCTCAAAGTATGGATAAATAAATCCAGATATAAACCTCGATAGAGTTTGATTCCATAGCCTTTATCTACTACAGAAGCTCGTGCCTTAGATGTAATATAACTTATCAGTTTAAGTGTATTAGGCAAGAGCCCTGGCGAAGTAAATGAGCTGATAACAGCAAAGAAAAAAAAAAAGCCCAAGCATATGCTGACGTTATTTTAAGTGTTGCAATAACCAGTCGGAATTACCTTTTAAAGATACAAACCGCATCTGTAAAATGCCTGCCCCCCCACCCACCCACCCACCCTCCCTTTTGT
>JANHFX010028651.1:0-22105 GCA_027560015.1 Chloroceryle amazona
ACTTTGCCTGAGTTCAGTCATGGCCCAGTGCTGCCTAATTATGTCCATCGCAGCCAGGGGGAACAGCAGTGCACCCCCCCGCCCTCGCCCCGCCCCGCCCCTTCGCGCGGCCGCGGCCCTCAGGTAACGGGCGGCGCCGCCCCGCCGAGGAACCGCGGCCACCGGCGGGTCGGGGGGCGCCCGCGGGCCGCCCGACGGGGCGCCCCTCGCGGCTCCTCCGGCGGCGGCTCTCTTCGGGTGGGTTGCTCGCCGCGTCCTCCCCGAAATCAGTTCCCCTCCGCCAGCGGCAAAGTAAAAGTGCTGCGCCGGAGGATGCGGCCGTTGTTGCTGGATGGAGGGAGTCGGGCACTTTTGGCATCATGGAGGTGGGGAGAAGAGAGGGGCCGACACGGGAAGGTTCGTCCCTGGGGGAAGGCGCCCTCGGGGGCGGCCGGTTTTACGGCCAGAAGCGACAGAGCGCCTTACGGCCATCGCGGAATGACTGCAACTTTCTCCTGTCCTCCATCACGCCTTAGATGATAATATTTTTCTCCTCCCTCCCCTGCTCCTCCCCTCTTGTGTTACAGCGACAGCAGGGTGTTGTGGGTGTTTGCAGGGAATATCTGTATGAAGGTTATGAGCAAACAAGTCCCTTCGCTATTCCCTTTCGGGTATTGTCTGGTTTTCCTCCTTGCGTTGAAATGTGTTGCCACAAGATGTAGCAGTTATACAGCTAGTGAATTGCTCGGTGCTTTTAGCTAAAATAACTACTTCCCGAACGCCGGTTAGTGGCGGAGGAGAACTTTTATATACAGATACTTGCATACCGAGCAGTTGTATAATTTTACTTCATTTGTCCCAGTTTAATGAAGAGCACGTAATGCTGCATGTAGCGTCTGCAAAACGTCATCACCCAAACAGGAAACTTGCTAACTTAAAATAGATATAATAGTGAAAATGGGGAGCCTTTGTTTTTCAGGTCTTCCTGTAGCTACTTGCCTTTTTTTTTTTTTTTTTTTTTTGGTTGATAAGCAATGTAAGGACTTGGTAACAGGGATTTGATATCCTGAAAATGTATAATGCAATTCATGTTTCTCCATTTTCCATGCCAGTAGCTGTCAGACTTGTATCACTGTGTGTCACTTTTGCACACGCTCCTGCAGGTAGATTGACATGAAATGCTCTAGAAAATACCTGGAAAGGAATTATGGTGTATGTTAAAGATGCTGACTGAAGTGGCAGGCATTTTGTGCTCGTCTTCTCTGAGAAACTGAAGCTCTTAGAAAAACAACAACTGCTGGCCAAATATGTAGTTTATCAAGAGTAGGTTTCTTCAGTGTTGCAACACTTGTTATGAATATGCATGCATATAATACTCATGTAGAGTGTATATGTGAGGCGGTTTTGGATCTATTTCAGACACCTGGCATACAAGCCTGAAATTGTTGCAGCACAACTTTTATCTATTTATTTTAAAGAAAAATCATTTTCCTATCTAGACAAACATTTTTGTGAAATTGTTGTCACTATGATGATGCTTTTTGCTTTTTTCTTTCTTATGACTTGCACTGTTGGATTTTCCTGGGTACTGTAACTTACATCCTCTAATACAGATTCAGGGGTTACAGAGTAATCAAAACCCTGGTGTTTGCTTGGTACTGTAATAATCTATATTTGCATGGCGTTCCTGGGTTGTGGCAATTGTTTGTCCTCACTAGGTAGTTGTGTTTGAAAATTGACTTGAGCTGCCAGCCATGCTTTGCGTTCACACTTGTGAGATGTTAATCAGTGCACCTTACTTCATAGATCTACATTTTACAATAGGTATCTTGCCTGAAAGCAATAGGCCCTGAAATACAAACATGTCTGCATGTTCAAAGACATGGGCTCATATGTGTGAAAGAATGATGCCAGGTCAAACCAGTAAGTGTGCAGTATTTGCAGTGCTGTGTATTTACAGGAGTTTGTGCTCTCATCAATTCTGAACTTCTAATACATTGTGATGTTAACAGAGGTTATGAGCTTTGGAGCTGTGCATGAGGCTGCTGGGCCAGACTGGATCAGAGCTGCACTGCTGCTATTGCCTGTGCCAGTTTTGAGCAGGTATTATTTCCAGATATGGTGTGTTTGGTGCTTCTGGCCCAGCCTGGCCTTCTCATTTGTGAATTCAAATCCCTTTGGTTGGCTTCTGTGACAGTCAGGCCCGTGTTGCCTTCAGATGTGCAGGCCTTCACTGAGTGCACCACGTGTGCTGTGGTTTACCTGACCTTACCTGTGATTCACTGTGAAAGTTTGGCATGAGCCCACATCTCTCATAGGGGCTTTTAAAGGTTCTGATTTATTAAGAATAGAATCCTCCAGCACCATGGTTTAGGAAATCCTAAAAATATTCTCTGAAGCTCTGGTATGGAGAAAGTAAAAAGAAAAGTTCTGGCATATATTACTATTGCACAGAGTTATTAAAAAAAACAAACCAAACAAACAAATCACACAAAACCCACCAAAAAAAACCCCAATGCCTTGTCAATATCAAAAGGGACTACTTGGGAAATAAAGATAAAATTAAAGAAAATACTTTCTTTTTGAAATGCACTACAACATTGCAGCATGATTTTTCATTGGATGTTATTTTCTGTATCTTAAGTGATGATGCGCTGCAAGTTAGCTGCAGGGATTTTAATTTATATTTTAAGGTTTCAAAATGAAAGGACTGTAGTGGTCTTGAATACAGTTGCATCTGTACACTTTTGTTGTACCAGAACTGTCTCCTGTCTGTGTTTCAGTATAGCTTGTAAATGTCTGTAGTTCTGTCAGTTGTTTTCTATGCCAGTAACTTATGTGTGGGACGTGGTCACTTACACAAGACCTCTGCAGTAGATGCTATCAGGAATTTAGGAAGACTGTTATGCAGTATTTACATACGGTATGTGATTGTGTGGCCGAATCCTGTGCCACAGCTCACATAATTGCAATCACACAACTTCATGTTTGAAGTTTCTTGACTTCTGACTGCTTTATATATGTAACTAAAAAGACCAAAGGGCATAGATGGAAAGTGCTGTTTCTGAAACAAGGGATGTTCAGGCTCTTGCTGACAAGGCAGAGGGACACGAGATTTGGGGAGGGTACATATGAGTGTCTTGGAATAGCTTCTCTTTTGAGGCAGTGCCATCGTGTCTGTTAGTCAAACATGATGTGTGCTGTTGGCTTTGAACGCTTCACTAAAGGCAAAACAGAATGCCAAATACAACTTTATGTTACCACAACAGGAATTTGAATTTCAGCTTTCAAATTTTAACCCAAATGAACAAATGATGGCAAAATCATAAATAAACTCATGACACGTATTTGTTACTCTTTAAAGAACTAAAATGTACGTGCAGCAAATTTAGTTGGTGACATTTTTTTAAAAAATTATAGATGTATATTTTTTTATTTATCATTACCCAAAATACGCACCTGAGCATAAAGGTACAGTTTATTTCCTCCTTAAGTTTCCAGTCTAGAAAATGTTTCTAGATGTCAGGTTGTGTCACATATGCTACATTCATGTTCATGGATTATTATACTGTAAGTTACATGAGCTTATTAAAACCTTTAGGTGTGGTTGTGTGTTGGTTTTGGGTTTTTTTTTGTGTGTTTGGTTGTTTTTGTTTTTGTTTTTGTTTTTGTTTTTTTTTTTTGTTTTGTTTTTTTGTTTTTTTTCCCTGTTTGCTTGTAGTGTAAAAACTTTTCTGTTTTATTTGCTTAAACAGGAAGTTCTCAGTAAGTTCCATTTTTATCATTCAACGGTAGATTGTGAATTTTATAGATTTGGCCAGTTTATGTTGGAGCAGAGAAGAATGGGAACACTTTGTTTTTAAAGATGGTGGCATATTTTTACCTATGATGAGCACAACAATCATAAAAGATTATTTAGGCTGGCTGTAGCATGAACAGGTGTTGTGTAAGAGTGTTCTTTCATGATATGCACAGATTCTAGCTTGTGATATTATTGCAGTGTTGCAGATGTGTTTTATAGAACCATAGAATGTTAGGGGTTGGAAAAGACCTCAGGAGATCATAGAGTCCAATCCCCCTGCCAGAGGAGAACCATAGAATCTAGGGCAGGTTACACAGGAATGCATCCAGATGGGTCTTGGAAGTCTCCAGAGAAGGAGACTCTACAACCTCTCTGGGGAGCCCGTTGCAGTGCTCTGTGACCCTTAGAGAAAATAAGTTCTTCCTCATATTGACATGGAACTTCCTATGCTCTAGCTTACATCCATTGCCCTATGTCCTCTTGCAGGGCACAAGTGAAAAGAGGTTTCCCCTTTCTTCTTGACACCCAGCTCTCATATTTATACACATTAATTAGATCCTTCCTCAGACTTCTCCAGACAAAAAAGCCCCAGGTCTCTCAACCGTTCCTCACAAGGCAGGTGTTGCAGTCCGTTAATCATCTTTGTAGCCTCCATTGGACTCTCAGTGAGATGATGCTTGTGCCAGATCTTAAAAGATTTTATTGTGTGCCCAAATGAGAAACAGGAAAATAGGACCATTTTTTAATATGGGCCCTTGTTAGAATACGGTTTTCTAAAAGCAAGTGATGTAGAGAATATGGCAAATTAGTACTTAGGTGATTGGGTTTTTTTTAATTCTGTTTTCACTTGCCTAGAATGGAATTTCTCATTAACCTATTCCATTTTAAATGCAGAGAGAACCAATTTCTTTAAGGACAAGCTGTATTTATTATTATCGCCATCCACATAAAAACTTATTTCTCACATTCTCCCCCCCCATATGTTTTTTTTTTCTTGTTTGCTTTTTCTTTCAGCAAGTAAATTCTTTTTTCTTTAGCAAGCTAAAGTAAACTTTTTTATTAGCAATAACTCTGGTCTGCAATTAGTGTTGACATTTCATTGCATTTTCTTAGAGCCTGGTGATCATAAATGATAGGAAAATACTGTTGGGACTCCTGGAAGAGGTTACTGTACATGTGTACATCATGGTCAAAGTTAGGTCTATAGAATTTTCCTACTTGAAAAATGGAGGTTATGGAAATACGACAGGCTTAAATAATCCTTTATACTTTCTGTGTTCTTGATGTAAGGTTGTGTTTTGAAGTAATATTTTCTCCCAATCCAGATTACTCCCATACTAAATTTCTTGTCTCCATGCTGAGTTTCTTTAAACAATAAAATGTTGAAGTTAGGAAATTATGTTTATGCAGTAGAGTATTTCCTGAACCATAGCTCCCCTAAAATGTAGAAGCACAGAAGAAGTGGAAGAGGAACTTTGTCTTTATGAACTTTATGATCTTCTTTCTGTTTGGCTTGGTGTGAAAGAGGAAAAGGGAAATTTGGTTTGCCAAATTGCTCTGAGGGGAGGTGAAGGTAGGGAGAGGAAGAAGAGTGGACAGGGTTTCTGTTGAGGATGCTGGTGCTTCAGTTGTGATGGTTGGAGAATGGTTAAACAGAAGCTGTCCACCGTAGTATAGCTTTTCAGGTGGACTTGCAAGTGGAAACTTTCTAATGGTTGCTTAAGGTAAGAAGGGATGAGTTCTGCACTCAATGTTCATGTTCAGTAATTAAAGATCAGTAGTGGTAGAGAAGTGTTAGTGAGCATCACAAGGTATTTTGGATCCTACGTTTCCCTTCATCTTGACTCCATCCTTACTGAGATGCTCTGTTTGGGATAGAAACTAAGGGTCTGCTTCCTTCCCAGACACCTTCTCTCTGGAGGTCCTTTTCTTTTGTTCCTGAGCCGAGCACTGGCATATGCCAGGAAAATCCTGGCAAGCAGTCTTTCCCTGGGGAGTATGCAGTAGGTGGCAGGAACATAAATGCTTGTAAGCTTTAATTGACCTCAGTCAAACTTAGTCCAAGAAGAGGGGAGCAGAAGGGCTTAAGTGAGGTTGAACGTGCTGAAGATTGATGGGGGAAGGCTGAGGCTGTGTGAGCCTTCAGGCGTGGGTCCATGCTGGAGGGATTGACTGAAATCATGAGTGATTATATTACTAATTTTAATCATGACTTAAATCAGTGAGCAGGAAATCCTGATTAAATAATTGTTTTTAATTTTATTTTGCATTTGTGCTTAATTATTTTTCCTAAAGAAAAGTTGATTCTAATTCGTCTAATTTGATCCTGCCTCTTGGTAGGCAGGAGGGTACGCATCTATATGCATTTATTGAAGTAGTTGTGCATCTTAGATTCTTAATGTTTAAGAAACATACTTTACTGTACTTTAGACAGCTTTTAGGGACATTATTAGCTAAATAAAATGAATTCTAATTGTGGTAGATATGTAAGAAGAAACAAATATATTCCAATGTGTTTTGCATCTAAACCAGATTAAGTAGAATTGTCTGTAGTTTGAGAAATGAGTTGGTTAGTTCTGGTCACCGTGCCTTGTGAGATTTGGAGTTAACAGAAGAAATCCAGCTACCATTCCTTCTTGTTCAGCATTTGGAAAAGAAAGCCAGGCTTTCCTGCTTTCTGAGTTGTCAGTGCACTTTAGCAGTTCTGAGTGAACCAACTGTTCAAGTGGTTGAACAAACGAAAATGGTAGAAGCGGTTGCTGGCAGAAGCCAGTCAAATGCTTCAGAGCTTCGATTCAGGTGGCTCACCAACGACTTCCAGTGATGTGATGGTTTGATGTCAGCAAAGCATTAAAGTTTATATTGTTTGAATGTGGTTTTTATCTTGCATGAATTTAATAGATCATAAACTTTAAACCTCACCATAGATTCTTATCGCTCCAAGTTTAGCTTAATCATTTAATGCTGCAGTGTATTTTAAAAATAAATGAGAAAAAAATATTCACTCTGTGCTCAGAAGGTCTTTTTAGCTTTTGCTGGAGAGGCTCTGGGGCTGACAGGTGTCCTCCAAGGATTAGAGGGAAAGCTGGGATTGGTCAGATGATTACACAGCTGTGAAGGGAAGCTGGTGTCTTTGGAATGGGAAACTTAATTTACCGGACCTTGTGTGTGAAAGTGGACATCCTGGAGAAGGTCAGTATTCCCTGAGACTGCCTCTGCTTACTGAGAGGCAGTGTATCTTACCTCATCTGCACATTTTAAATTGGGTGGATACTTGAAGGCCAAGGTGCTTTCTTTGTAGTGTTCTTTAGAACAAAGCACTCTACACTTCAGCTTTTAAGAGATGAGGATGGTGGTAAGAAACTCCAGAGTGCTTTCTACAGGAAATGAGGCCTGGCCATAATTACTTGGAGATTGATAAGTACTGGATTCCGTTTCTTTGGACTTCTAATACAGCTGTACCTATAAGAGAAAGGAATAAAAATATCTTTTTGAGGAATAACAGTTTGAAATATTGATGCTTTTAGAAAAATCCATTGTATGGTGTCACATACACCCAACCTTTTAGATACTTAGTTTAGATACTTAGTTCATGAGCTCAAAGCATATATGCTTCAAGCACAGTGTTCTGCAGCTGTAGCTTCAGGTGGGTTGCAAATTTTTATTTTTTTGTCAGGTAATAGATTGGAACCTAATGTTAAATATACAAATAAATATTTAAGTCCCTTTTTACAACTCCTTCTGTAAGTCTGAAAAAATATGAGATCCTAGTCTTCACTTGGTGGGTCTCTGATGCCCTTGGGATCATGCAGCTTTAGCAGCAGATGTGTTTCATTTTTCCATCACTGAACTCTTGGACCTCGTGATTCTATGGAGACAAAGTCAGATGATGCTACAGGTAGGGTTTCTAATTCTTCTTTCTGTGGCTTAGGCTAATCATGCTGGTACGCTGCATAGCTGCATTTGTTAAGTATTTTTTTTTTCTGGTTAATGCTGTGTTCTCATAGGTTCCACAGTTTTGTCCTAAATTTTGCAGCTGTACTTTGTCTATGCTGTACCTTTTTTTTTTTTTAAATTCTTTTTTGGTGCCCTAATGCCCTCTTTCTAGCTATTTTGGTCCTCAAGGAGGTTGTAGTTTTTGCAGTTTCTTAGCTTATTCCTATTAAAAGTGATGAGAGGTAGCATCTTTTAATATGTTGGTATTTTCATTATAAAGCAATTGAAAATAAAATTCAGACATTAATAATCCTTTTAAAGCCAGTAGAAACATGTCTTTGAATTGATATTTATAGCATTGTGATTTAAACTATGTTTATTAGTTTAGATAGCACAATTTTTATTGGTTAGTACTAGTGACTAACAGCAAGATTTGTATCTTTCTAAGTGATACTGTAAAGACAACCATATTTGTGCATACGAGACTGTAATGAAACCATTTCTCATAATAACTGTGTTGTTTATATTTTGAAAAATAGAGTAATTTTGAAATTTTGCAGCTATTATCATAGTTTATATGAGAAAATATTTTGCAGGTATTCTGCTGGAGGTCATAAGTTGTTAGAGTTTGTTGTTTAGTCTTGATGGGTAATGATTTGGTATTAACAGTTCTGTTAAAAGTTGGATTAAAAGGTGTATCAGAAATTTTGAAGTAAAAGTCCTTTGTTGTTGCTAAGGTGTATACAGGTAGTATATATCCTGCTTTCCTTTCACACCTCTTTTCCCCCTGGTGTATTCCCTTCACCAGCCAGGTGAGAACTTCCACTGTGGAGAGAAAGTGGTGGTGGTGGTCTAGGTGGTGTGATTATCTTCATATGCATTTTTTTGTTTTGTTTTAGTTGCAGTAATGATTATAGATATTAAGAGTAGGTTTATTGCTATTAGTCACTAGTTTTGTTTTGTGTTTGTTTTGTGGGGGTTTTTTTTTGTTTTAAATTATTATTATTTTATTATTTTTGTTTATTTTGCAAGTCAGTTATTCCTTGAACTGACTGCTGTTTGGGAGTGGTTGCTGTGTCTTTGATATATGTTTTAGTAAATTTCTGATTATAAGTCTTTTTGATATAAGTTTTAGTTTCAGAGCAGTTAACTATGGTAAAAGGCTATCTTGCAAGTTTTCTACAAGCTTGAACTCTAAATATTTAAAGTGGAGTAATTCTTCTTATAGTACCTTTGTATTTTTTATTAAAGGGTCATTATGAGGAGTGGGATTTTCATAATTTAAAGTTACTGTAGGATACATATAGAAGTAATTCTTAAAGATGGAAGTTTAGAATTCTTAATAGAGATGCAGAAAGCACTTTTTGCTGTGCATGTTCTTGCCTCAGTATGTGATCGCTTTTTGTAAAGTTTGTCTGTTTAATTTACCTCTACTTATACAATCAGATTGCGTATTACCTCTTTCTAAATAAATTGTATCATTAAATGACAGTAATACTAATAATGCCTGAGAGGGGTAGCACCAATATTCAAACTTTGAAAGGCAAATATCATGGTCTTTGCTTCCTTATTAAATCTATTTAGTTAAAATCTATGGATGCAGAATAGATTCTCTTTTTTCAGTCCCTTGCTTGATACATGCTGTCACATCCAGAACATTCAAGGGGTTAGTATTAAGGAAAAGGCAGTTTTATATATCATGCATTTACAAACTTTTATATATACGCAAGATGTGTGTGTGAAGTCTTGATGAGCTCTGTTTAGTTACGAGGAATACTAATGTTGTGAGGAGCCCCATCCC
This sequence comes from Chloroceryle amazona, assembly GCA_027560015.1. Taxonomy (NCBI): domain Eukaryota; kingdom Metazoa; phylum Chordata; class Aves; order Coraciiformes; family Cerylidae; genus Chloroceryle; species Chloroceryle amazona. The sequence goes on from JANHFX010028651.1 coordinate 9,519, forward strand.
CCATAGCAGTTTCATAAACAAGCTAAGTTTACACAAAAACTTCAGTTGCTATTTTTCTAAAAATGTTCTAAATTCCTGTTGTCTCTTATTACATCTTAAAAACTTCTTTCATTTTTTCAAATCTGTAATTTTATTAAACCTGCTGAGTATTGCAGGTCATGAAAAATTTGGCCACTAGAGTGACCATGCTAGTTTTTCATATCTTGAATTTTAGCTTTTTATATTGCTGTTCACTTTTAATCAGAAGAATAGAAACATGTAGAGGTCCCAAAAAAAGCAGGGTCTGGTTGTGTGTTAAACTATATTAATGTATTTCTTGCATTTTTATAATTTTTTATACTTGCAACATATATTGTGATTTGGGAATGAAATATTAAAGCTATGACAACAAATTAATTTCCAGTAAATGACCTTAGTAGTGATTTTCCCCCCACTTGTGTTGTGTGATTGAAAGTTGACCTGATTTGTTCTCCTGGCTAAATCGCAATGTGCTGTTCCCTCTGAGCCTTTCACTTGTTTTTCTTTTCTAGTGAAGTGCAAACAACAGGCACCAGTCTCTGCCAGCATCTGACACCACCTTCCTGCTGTTTTTCTTAAATCTTTTTCTTCACGTTTGTTCATACAAAAAAAAGAGAGCAAGAGAACCTGCTATTTTTATTTCTTTTTGTTGTTGCGTCTTTGAAATCCTGTATTTCTAAGGGAAGAGAGCGATGAGGCATCAGTACCAGTGACTGTCAGAAGATGCAGAATTTGGCAGTGTTTAACCATCCCTATGGTTCTCTGGGTGGGATGTGTGCTCTCTCCTAGACCAGGTCCCTTGGCCTGCTTCCTCCCACAGCTGATTTCCCTTCTGGCTGCTGCTGGGCCACAGGGGTGACCTCCAGTCTTGTCTTGCACTTCTACTTCCCCTGTGCTTCTCTAAGCTGTCATTTTCCTCCTCAGATCACAATCCTTGTGCTCAGCTTTCATTTATGCATGCTGTTGATGTTGCTGGAGGTTGGTAGTCCTTGAGAAAAGGAGCAGGTTGATGCGGTAGAAGCAGGAACCTTCCAGAAGTTCAGACATTGACCACCCATGTACAGCTGGAGGTGTTCTCAGTGACACGGTTTTTCAAGGAAGTGAGTCTCTCCACTTGTGTCCCACAGCACATCACCATGTGGGAGCTCTCCTGCTGTAGTGCCAGCAGCAATGGCAAGTGCTACATGCAGTTAGGAGTTTGCAGCCACCTGTGTCTACAAAGACTGGAGAGAAATGTTGGTTTGTCTTGGGTATCAAAACTTGGCTTCACCACTAGTTAGCACTTGGAAACAGTGAAACCCAATTTTAAGATGTTGTGGATTAAGGTCCAAATTAGGGATTTTTGGGGGAAAGAACACATTTCTATTTTTAGTAATTTTTTTCAATCTTTAGTAATGGAAATTCCTCATGATTTTTAGGTTTAAGTCAAGAGAGGTCATTACAATTGCTTTTTGTTACATCCATTATGGAATCTACTGGGTTTGTTGTATGGATGATCTCAAGCTACTGAGCAGAAGACAATTTCTGTCAAAATAAGACGTTTTTAGTATGAGTTTTCAAATTTGCTAAATAACTGTGTTAGCAGGTAGTACCCACAGAAAGTATGTTATGTGAAAGTAGTGAATGGAAGTAGTGCATTAGGTAACTACCTAATGCATACCTAGTGCATTAGGTAACTACCACAGTAGGTAGAGTTGCAGATGTAAAAGGGTTTCATAGGGACTAAACTGTTTTTGTTTGGTTTTTTTTCTAACTATTACATCAAAACTTGCCTGATGTACTCAGTCATTTGTGTTTCCATTTGCCATCTTACAAGATTTCCTGTGTGTGGACTTCATCGTGTGTGTATATTAACTGTTGTGGTGCGGTGTCTGCAACAGCCACGGCTGCCACCTCTGCCACTCTGCAGACCTCTGCTGGTGGCAGAGGCTCCACTGGGAATGCTCAGGGCCAGGAGGGCAGCCTTCTCCAGCTGAACTATTTTTTTCTTCCTGGCACCTGCTCCTGGTAAAACTCCTTTCTGATGTGCTTTTATTCAGTCACTTTTAGTAGTTCTTAAATTTCAATTGTCTTTTCATCACTGAGAGCATGCTAAGGCAGCAGACTGGGGAAGGGAGTGCAGTGTGTGTGGCAGGTACCCTTGTGCATCTGGAGACTCCTGAGGGCTTTAATCCTTTCTGAATGTGCAGGCGCTAGTCTCATTTGGACTTCCTGCCTTTTCTAACTGATGGAGATAAGCCTGGCTCTGTTCTGGATCCTCTCGAGTTCATGTTAGATTTGTTGATAGACTGATTCAGCTTTAAATAAATCTCCTATGTGGTTAGCTTTGTGTTTAGTTACCCCCAAAGTCAGGAGTGTAGAAGCAGTTTCACCGGGTGAAACACATCCTAATTTGCCAACTGTTCATAAGGTGGGCTGCTACCTCCCAGTAGCACTGGTTGTTCTGTGTCAAACTGGCTCCAGAAAGCCTGCTTCAACTCTCCAAGGAATGTCACGGTCATCCCATGCCTCTGGTGTGAGCTATTTTAAGGAGAAGTTCTGCTTTATCTCCTGTCAGCTGGGGAAGAGAACTTGGATTATGCTTGGATTTTCCTTCAGTTCTGGCCACAGTGGTCCGCAGAAACTGGTATAGTGTCCTTGTCCTTTAAGAAGAAATGTGGTTAGTTTTGTAGGGCTGCAGGTACTATGCAGCAGAGTGTTCAGATGCTTCTGTGTGGTGCATGATGTTAATTACACATAAGTATTTTTACTGGTGTCCTGAAAAATGTTTTGAATATATACACTTTTTTTTTTTCTTTCCAATTTGCATTCTCAAAGTCTTAGAACTCTGCCCTTTTCATTTTCTGGTGACCCTCAGGGCTTTAACTGTATTTATGCTGTGAAATTTTGATTATGTGATAACATATTTTGTTCCATAAAGAGTGTTCTTCACTCAGCCTGCAAGATGGGAAGTTCTCAGGAAGGGACTATGTTGAAAGGAATAAGAATCGCTTCTTTCTTTATTCTAAAACTTGAATGAAAGTGATAGTATAGCAGAAAAGAAAGCTGGTTTAAAATTAGGCAATGAGTGCTGGATAGGAGAAGCGGCTGTAATGCAGATTTCTTTAATGATAATGCTGAGCAACAGTAAAACTGAATTTTTGACAGATGATTACATAGGATTTTTTTTGTGAACTGGGTGGGTGCTGAATTTTTAAAAATGTTCAGTACACAGAGTTGCAACTGAATTTAATGTACGCTGTTGGTATCAACAGGCTTTGTAGCTGTGCTGTAAGAAGAATGAGTACAAAGTTAAAAATTTTTTTTTGCCTTAGCATTAAACTGATTGGTTTTTTTTTTTCAATGATTCATGTGTGTTTTCGTACAAGTCTCATTTTTCCCTATCTGTGAAATGGGAGCAATGCAAAGTCCTAGGAAAACATAAGTGTAGTCATTAACATGTCAGTTTTGTGTGTGTGCAGTTTATCTGTTTAGAGCCATGTTCTGAGAGACTCCTCCTTATAAGGGACTTGGAGGAAATTAATTTCTTCCCCAGTTCAGTGAAGTTTGGATTGTCTTGTCAGTTCAGAGGCTGCTGGTTGAACTGTAAATTATGGAAGAAAAAACAACAACAACAACAAAAAAACCACAAATCCCTCAAGAACGGCATCTAGTTGCCTCATTTTTTGAGCACCACCTGGCTTCTAGACAGGGTGCCTACAGGATAAAAATAGTGAGCCATCTCCCAGGTAGCATGAACCCTACTCAGCACAGGGGGCAGGGCCCCAGTTGCATGAGCTGCCTGGTAGTGTGGTGGTCTCTCACAAAGCTTGTGATTCTGTAGGCTAAATCTCCTAATGTAAATTTATTTGTTTCAGTTTTAATATTTCCTATGCTGTGGATACTATAAAGGTATTTTGAAAGGAGAAAACTGGCTGTTACTTGAGGTTAATGCCTTTTTTTTTTTTCCTCAAAATGATGTAGTTCAAAAGCCAAAATAGTTCATGAGTCTTGTGATTACATGTAGAGGAGAATTTATTGTCCCAGTTTAATCTGAGGTGTGACAAACTTTTGTGTGTTCGATGTTAAAACTGTGACCTCTTATGTAAGTATATGGGGGTTGAAGTTCTAGTTGATCAAAATGTTGTGAGTAAAACAGATTAATAAATTTGAAAAAAAGTTAGGATTTTTTGTTTCTTATTTCTAGTGTATTCCTTACCACGTAATGGTGAGAGCAATATATAGGTGAGTTATGTACTGTGATCTGCAGTTTGTTATGTCTCTGTGCTTCAGGGAGTACAGCACTTCCCTTGGCATCGAGAGTTAGTGAGCTGTCTATACTGGAGAGATTTTGAAGATTGTGAGGGCAGAAATGGCAGTAGGAGCTACAGAAGTAAGGAGATTTGGAAGTTTGGAGAGAGAATTAACAACTGAAACATACTCTCATTGACACAGTTTTCAAATGCTGAATGACTCATAACTCAAAAAAATAACATAAAATTATTCTATGAAGTTTTTGAAGGCTTTTGGGCTGCCTTTTTACACTATAGGTAATTTCCAGACAAATATATTTGGGGAAAAGGTGCACAATTTGTATTTTTTTCTCTCATGGTTTATTTTTCTGAGGGTGAGGATGAGAACCAAACACCCTGTGAGAAGGGGCATTGCTCGCTCTCTTCCTGCTAGGTAGGTGACCTCTGCTTTTAACTTCCTTTTCACTCCTTCCTTAGATAACAGAAACTACTGTTTGTTTTTGATATGTGTAAAAGGCCTGTGCCATTTTAAATTCTTGCAGAACAGCCATTTTGTGGACTCGAGCATTTAGAGCTCCCAACTTATTTTCTGATAACTGAATGCAGGAAATGAAATTTGCTATACTTTCTGGTATTTCTTTAAATAGACCTTTCTTCTTCAGGACTCCTCTAGGCCTTTAGTCTTTTTCAGCATAGAAATAGAGGGATGGAAAGTAGCGAGCTTTTGTTCAATGTGATGCACTTTTTGAGAATATCACAAAACTGGTATTACCTTGTGACCTGTTAGCCTGCATCACCAACAAATGACCCATGAACTTGCATTGTGCTTCTCCCTGCTCACTGTCGCTTCCCCAAGGGGACAGGGAGTGTCTGGTTTTGCAGCAAATGAAGCTGAAATGGGCAAATTCTGCTTCTCTGTTTCCTTTTGGATAGCTTTTACAGAGACATCTGGAAGCAACAGATTACTGCAGATTCCTCTGTGTAGAGAGGAAAAGGGAGCTGGTAGAGATAGGCCAGCAGCACATCACCTGCATGTGTGCAGCCCAGGAGGTATTAGTTCTTATCTCTCTTGACATAATGTCATGTTCAAGGCAGATGTTTGGTACTTAGGAAGACAGTCTTTTAGTGTTCCTGCCACAGATGACTTGTGTAGCTTTGACCAAGATGTTGGGTGTATTTTGTAAGCATAAACTTCTTGTCTGTGTATTGCATATTTTTTTATTGACTGTAGAAGTGGTACAGTGAAATACAGCAACATTGATACTTCCCTATGGGACACTAATAAGGGCTTTCTTGCTTTTGATTGATGGAGCATCCCTAGTAGACCAAAGGAATCCAAAGGAGTGCTGTCATACTTCTAATCTTTCTTCTAACTTAGTAGCATTATGTGTTTTTTCCTTAACCTTTATGTGGTTTTTCCTTATCCAGAACATTGTTCATAACTCTGAAGGAAGAAAAGTTAACTGCTTTTGACTTTAAAGTTGTGTAATGAATCTTTCCTTTCTGGGAGATATCTGCATGGAACCTAGACATGATTGTTTAAGGCTTAACAGGAGACTTCAGAGAGGTTAGTACCACGTTTATGCAGGTGCAGACTATAGTGGTCAGAGATGACAAGAAACATCATGAGGATGTATTATTTGACTACCCAGTTGCTGCCAAAACTGACAGTTGTCTTGAACAAAACTTTATTAAAATCACCTTAAATGAGTGATTTGTATCTCTGATTATTTCAACACTGTAGCAGATGTTCAGCAGTTGCTGTCATTAAGAGTTTTACTGAAGATCCATTTGTTTTTCAGTATCTCTACTTTTGTTCTAAATGGACTAAATGCTTAGAGCAGTACTTTAGACAGTGAGAGTCAACTAGTCAGTAAACCTGTTCTTGGGTATCACTGTCTTCAACAGTGGAGATTGCAAAATGGTCAGTGAAGACTTCTTTTAATAAACCTACTTGTTTCTTTGAAACACTGACTCTGCCAGTTCACTATTAAACGGTAGAAATTGATGGTGTTGAAAAGGCACAAAGATGCCTCTGCCAAGTCAAAACCTGCTCTTTAATCTATTTTGGCAGTTCAGAATAATCTAGAGAACAATTGCAAGTGAGTAATCCTGGATTTCAAAAAAGCGGAAAAATAAGATACCTTTGGATTACATGGTGACAAGTTTCAAAGGAACGGCTACCTTTCCTTGTAATGAACATGTTCCAGATACCACCCGTTAGCTTGTGTATGTTCAGAGTGTTGACTTCTTTGTCAGGTGTGTTCTGCTAATGGTATTGTAGCCCACAACTTGGGAAATCCGTTTCTAGAATTTTATTATTTAAGCAGTTTTATGAGTTTGGCATAAGTCTCTTGAAGTAGGACATTTCCAGAAGGGATATTATACACTGATGCTACTTTTTATGTGAAGTATTTTCTGTAGTGGCTTTTCCGTTCGACTGATTTAGGAGGGCTCTCATGATGGGGAAAGATCTTCCAGTACATGCTGATGTTATTTAACTCAGCATTGATTTTAAGAGTCTAGAATGGAATACTGGACACAGAGATGGATTTTGGATTTGGGGAGTTCTTTTTGCAAGTGGACTGTTCTATTGGGCACAGCATGTGTTTCTGTTACTATGCCCATGAACTGATTTGCTGAATTCAGGTTTTGTGTAGTTAACATGTGTGGAAGAGAGGGGGAAATACAGTGATACCAGTTTTCAAAATGTAGCCTCCTTACTGCTGTCGAGGAATGGCAGTTCCAAGATAAACAGCTTTGAAGATACTAGACATGCACTGCACGTTCTTTCAGTTGTCCTTTTTCTTTTCATTCGTCATGCTAAACACTGTTCAATGGACTCGGGAAGGACCTTGTCATGGTTCTGTTGCTCAAGCAGTATTTGCTATGCTGAAACTTCCTGTACATGGTGCACATGGAGTTACATTAGAAGTTTGGGAAATGGATAGGTAGATGCCATGTTGAATGCTCTATGCTGTATCTTCTGTTTTTTAATTATTCTATACTTGTGAACTCCTCTTGTTACTGTGAAAAAAATAACCTGCAAAAATAATTTTGGGGGTAAGATGGGAAAAAGCTGATCTGTGAAGGGTTCCTTCAGGAAAAGCTAGAATAAAGAATTGTCTGGAAAAAAATGGACCTGCCATGAAGATTCATGCCAAATAAAACTAAATGTTCACTCATTTTCTGAACAGTGAACAGGACTGGAATGAGACACATCATATCGTTGTTTCCGGGAGTATTGCAAAACAGTTTCAGTAGCTTTTGGACCCATCAGCACCATTAATTTTTAGACTGACTTCAGTCTTTATAGCTGTCATAGGCATTAACATTACCATTTTTCAGGTTTGGGATGCCATTTTAAAGGTGTTCAGTCAGTTGCGTTTTTTGTTCTTCTTGAGTATTTCCATTGCTTATTATTTTTTGGTACTGTGCCACACTCAAACAGGGTTGTGTTTACACCTATGCAATAGGTTCGTTGTCTGTGGTGTCGAAGGAAAGTACAATTATGTCTATGCAATATGTAGGGAAAATGCTGTCATTCAGAAATAAGAGGTCTTTGTTGCTTCAGGAGACCCATGCATTGCTCTTGAGCTTTACGGGGCTTTCAGGCAATTCAGTTGTACTTCCAAGAGATAGGATTGTTAGAGGGACTCATCAGAAATGAGGCATTACCAGATTACAATAGAATAGATCCTTGGGGAGCTATTGTCCTCTCTATTGTATGAATTACTCCCTGAGCTCTGAATGAGCCATTCTGAGTTGCCATCCTTGTGGCATATATCCACATGCATGAGTATGTGTTGGTGGTTTGCAGCCAAATAAAGGCATTGGTAGGTAACTTGTAAGTCGTCTCTGCCGCTGCTACCTACAGCCATCTGATGAGACACATGGTGGCCAAGGGTGACTGAGAATAGGGCACCTAGCTGAAAGGTGGAGGGAATTAAACATTCTTAAATTGTTACCCGCTAACATTTCCTAGCTGATACTGGAGTTGGCCAGAGTGTCTTATTTGTAAGTATTTTATGAAGTGTCAGCGGAGGTTCCCTCCGAAACACATTTCTCTGTATTTCACTTTTCCTTTCCAGGTTGTTGGCCAGACAATTGAAATCCAAAAAACTGCCAATACAGAGATGAAACCTAAAGATCATTACAATTTTTTTAGCATTAAATAATGGATTTCTGTTGTAGAATGATTTGCAGAAAATTGCTTATCTATCCAACAGCCAAAGTTTTCTTTGTTTTAGATTAAATTTCTGGACTGTTGAACAGCATTTAAAAAAAAAATAGCTACAGTCATTTAAAAAAAACAATTCCAGAAAGAAATAGACTGCACCTTGTGGAGAGAAGGGACTTTTGCTTGCCCACGTCCTTCTGCTCATTCTTTTGGACACGGTCTTTCTCATTGTAGGAACATGAGTTCATTTAATACAAGAACTCTCTTTAGATTATTAAAAGCATTGTAAGTTCACCTAGGCACCTTAGCAATGGTAGTGGGATGTTTGTTAGAAGAGAACTTCAGTGAGAAATACTGGTTTTGTACCTCTTTTTCCAAGTTGTATGCTTCATCGTTACTTGCTCAGGTGGTGAGAAATGTTGCATTTTCACTGTGCATTTAGAATGATTCTTACTAGTTAAATGGATTCTGTGTTTTCCTGACCCTGGTCTTAGGTATGTATGGGTCTCTCATGAGGAATTTCTTCTACTTCAAGATCTTTTCAAACAGCTAGTTACAACTGAATATCAGGATGTATTTTTCCTTTTTTTTTTTTCTTTTCCTGTTGCTGGTGTTTGACTTCAGTTACAGTGAAGGTTTTCAATTTGAATGTAGTACCCTGAACTTTTTCATATTGCCTGTTGTTGGGAGGTCATAGTAGCTGCATAGTCCTCTGTAGAAGACATTAGTGCTCTTCATTGGAAAGCTAGTGATCTTAAGCATTTTTAAATTTCCAGGTTAAACTTTTGTCATGGGTAATCTGTAGCTGTTCGTTGTCACTCCATTAATATTTTGGAAGAGCCTTAATCCTGAGGCCTTGGTAAACTGTGTCTTCCAGGCTTTAGTTATGTAGCTATTGTTAGGAGGTACATACAGTTTTGGGATTTTTTTGTTTGTTTAAATCTTTGAGACTGTATCTTGGTGTCTGCCTTAGTGACTGCTGATTCATGCTGAGTGGGACCTTCTCGACTTCTGAGGCCACAGTACAGAATGACTGTGGCCTTAGGATTGTTACTCACATGGCACAGTGATGCACTTCAAAGGCTTCTGCTAAGGGTGGGTTGTGTTTTTGCTGTTATCTTGGAATTAAACTCTTCTCAAATTTCTGCTGCTTGGCTTTATGCCATCACAATAGCATCTCAACTTGTTTTCAAGACTGTTTCCAATTCTGTTTTCTGTGATTCCCCAAAACATGCTGAGAAAGACTACTCAAGACATGATTTAGTGACACAAGTCAACTTTGTGTGGGTTTTTTTGTTGTTGTTTTGGGTTTTTTTTGTTTGATTGGTTGTTTTTTTGTTGGTGGGGTTTTTTTATTTGTTTCTCAATTCCACAGCCCAAATGTTCTATTTTAAATGGATTAAGTGTCATTTTACCAATTTAAAAATCAAGAAATTTGCATTCACTCCATACACTTTGGTGTTTTGATTTGCCATGCTTTTTCACTTGATTAGACTTGTACTTCAGAGCCCTGTGTTCCTTCACTGACAACTAGTTTTGGGTTGCTTTATTCCCTGTTGGCTTTATGAGGTACTGAAGCATATATAAAGTATAAGCTGTAATAAATAGAAAGTTTTGCTATTAATAGGAAGAGACCTCAATCAACTTGACAACAACTTGCTAGCATTTACATAACTATAAAAATAGTTTGTTATCAAAAAGTTTTTCTTGGAGGCAGAAATGTTAGCTTCATTATTTTTTTTTCACAGAGAATGAAAATGTCCATTCTGGTTGGTTCTTCAATAAGGAAATTCCAGAGTTTCAGAAATATGAAAGAGAAGAATGAGGTTGAGTGCATGGTTTGGTTTTGTTGTTTTTTGTTTTGTGTGTGGTTTTTTTTTTGTTTGGTTGGTTTTGTTTTATTTTCTGAATGAGACAAGAGTAGCTCACTGAATAAGAAGTACATGCAGATACCAAGACAAGATGCATCTTCATGTTGGTAAAAGAAGAAAACTAGTTGTGTGGGCATTTTTTAGGAGGCTACTTAAAGATTTAAAAATCTGTATCTTTAGCAATTTCCTGTAGTCTGTTTTGCATTTGATATTTTAAAGCTTTCCTTTTATCTGCAGGTACACGTGTATTCTAGAATGAAAAGAGCTGTCCTACTCAATTGTTATGAAGTTAAATTATTAGAACATAATGGAATAAATGCATATTTAGGATATTCCAAATTTAAATAAACAGTTACTTAAGGACTTAGAGATTGCATTGCAGTGCTATTAAACTAGTTTCTACACTTGGAATGCTTCCCATGCTTAAAGTCTTGTGTTCATAATTTCAAAGATTGATTGATAACTTTAAAGGAATTTTTATTTATTTTTAAAAAGGAAAAAAAAAAAAGAATCTGCTTTCCAGGTTTCTTTTCTTGCCATTTGAAATGTCTAGTTTCTTACTTTTCTTTTTTTTTTTAAATCTTTCTTTTTCCACCCTTTGCCCTTTTTGCTGGATATTAGTTATATTTACTGATCTAAAGGACACTACTGCCAGTGAAGAGACTACATAGTGGTAATATTATCAATGTTAATGTGAAGTATTCTTACAAGCATGTTGGACATAATTTTCATGCCATGTGTGTTACCATGAAGTCTGTGTGCCTGGCACACAGGAAATTCGATTTACATTTGGGCTATTGTTGAACTGTCATCCTCTCTTCAATAGATAGGTCTCTGTGTTGAAGTATTTTGCTTTGGCATTAAAAGCTATATGCATATAAGTCTGTTAAAGAAACCAGACCAAACCAGTATGCCTTTCACTTAAGTGAAAGGTTGGTTTGTCCTGGCCTTGAATTCAGGAGAAGGGGGCCTCAGTCTAATCTGGAGGGTTGTTCTAAGAATCTGGCTTCTGCATAATGAACTTGGTCTTCATTGTAGAAAGCTGACAGTGTGTGAAGCTGTTGATCTTTCTTCATCTCAAAGTTGTAATTGATTACCAGATAGCAAGAGTCCATTCAGGTTAATAAGAGAGTCAAAGATAAAGGTTGAGTTGTGGAGCTTGATTCCATATTGAGTGGAAAAGAAAACTTTGTCTGATCTGTCGAGCCTTTGTGTTTGGGTCTGCAGCACTGCTCTGTAGTCTAGCAGTGTTCAAGATAGAGATCGTAGTACGTGTGTATCCCAAAAGATCCAGTTTTAGGAGGTGAAGACTTATGTTAGCAACTCTCTGCTAACCTTTTTCTCCTAAAATGTCAATTTTACTGAGATACGAGCAAGTATTTGGTTAAATAACTGGATCTTTTGCAAGTATTTGTATATTTGAAGATGTCGTAGGGATATAGTTACACTTTATTATTTTCTGGTCACCAGTTCTGAAATATTTTTAGTACCATGGAGAATCACTCTGATTCCTTATGTCTGTGTTTTGCTAAGGTGGAATACGGTAAAATTGATTATACTGAATGCCATGAAAAAGCTTTAAATTGCTTCTCTGAAATTTCTAACTTTAACTTTTGACATAACCCATTGCTTAACAAATTCTTAGAGGAGTTTGGTGTTCTTTTCAAAAGAGCTCTTGCAAAAAGTAAGTAATCTGGGTACCATTTCAAAACTGTAAATTATGTCAGTCTTGTGGACAGCAAAGTGTTCTGTGAGCAGGAGATATTTTATAAAGTCCAGTGTTTAAAAAAAATTTTTTGTTCCTTACATGAAGTGTCTAAAGTAGGTAACTTGAGCTGAGAAATGAAGGATTGTACAGAACTGTGCGTCTTGAAAAAAGTCTGGGATTTAATAGTGTATTTGAAATTACAGCATGAATAAGGAAGGCAGTTTAATTGATCTTAGTAGGAACTCCTCTGTGTTGAAAGAAGGTTTGAATCCAGCTTTTTTGTCTTGTCCTTCAGATCACAAGGATGATGGAGTGTGTGTTGCTTTTTGGTTCTGGATATTTAGCAATAACAACCAAATCAAAGCCCCCATACCTAACAACAAAAAACTACTCCAGCAGAAATAATGAAGACAATACAGTGCATTCATTAGTGTGCGTAAGCTCTAAAATCTGAGGGGGGGGGGGGGGGGAAGGATTTTTTTTCATCTTGGCTGTGGACTCCCCCTCTACCTGCTGAATTTCCATTTGGACTGCCAAGGGAACCCCGGGGGGCTGATTCATTTAGGGCATTAATATCT